>JAACYQ010024753.1:0-19504 GCA_011075105.1 Heteronetta atricapilla | reverse complement strand
AGGAAAAAGAGGGGAGGAAGGAAAAAGAGGGGAGGAAGGAAAAAGAGAAACCATGGGATATTCACCCTCCAGAAGCCAAACGCACAAGCATTTACAAACTCATACTCACCCTCCACATAAGATCTGCGCTCTACGGAGCTCAGCTTACAGAAGCAGGACTTGTCTTCCGTCGCAGCGGGTAAAACAACTCCGTTCCTGCAGGCCTAGAGCACGGCATGGGCAGGCACCATGTCTTCACAGTTGTTTCCCCTTCCTCTGACTCTAATGAGCCTTGTTTACTCCACGTGCGCGCGCCTCCAGACAAAAATGGCCCTTCAGCTGCTGTACATCTTATTTGTCCTTGCTTCTGCAATGAGCACTCACATCAGTGAGTGTTTAAAACAGTGCAACAATCAAAAGAAACTCCCCTAGGTGGTCTATGCATACAAATAAGTATATATTTTGCTTTTTTTCATAAAAAAGACACCCTGCAGGTCTCCAGCTTCTCTCACTGCAAGCCATATTCTCAGGCAACAATGCTGATTTGGTGTAAGCTGATCCGTATCGCTGAGTCCCGCCTTTGTTTTTGGCAGTCCCCTTTCAAGGTGACTAAATTAAAGTGAAAGTCTAATTCCTAGCAGCCCAACAAGGGGGCAAGACTGTTTTGCAAAATCTAAAAGGCTAAGTAAGATGGAGCAGACCTTCAAGCTACAGAATTAGCTTAAAGAAAAGAAAAAAAAAGGGGGGGAAAAAGCAATCCTTGCCACTCGAGCATGGCACCAGTGGTATCAGGACTGCAAGGCTGCGACACCGAACCTCCTGAACCAGATTCCTTCTAAACAAACATGTTCAGTGGACATGGCTATGGTAGAGCTTCAGAAGCTGCTTCCAAGCCAGTGCCTGCAAGGAAAGCACCTGGAGAGCCAGGAAACATCAACACAACCAGTTCAGATCACGTCAAGCTATACAGCGGGGCAGCCTAAAACAGCTGGCTTGCCAGACCCCAGGACTCAAAACACAGTATGCACAGCACATAAACAGGCAAATGGAAAATACAACTATACTCGTTTTAAGTCTATAAGCCTGAAATTGTTAAGAAAAAATATTTGCTGTCTGCACCTGTGTGAAATGGAGATGGCGGCTGTAAGTGCTCTCAAGGCTACGCAAGCTACGGCACTGCTAATGTGCTAATCACTGAAGGATGTTCAACAGTGCTGTTAAAATGCAGCGGCGAATAGCGAATTTCCTAACCCAACACGGCTCCAAAGGTCACCTGACGCGTCCTTCCCTGTCGGCAAAACACGGCCTTACCAACACGGGTGCCTACGTACAGCTGGGTAGGACTCAGCACGGCAGCCCCTGCCCAACGTGAGCGCCGGCCGCACACGAGGTGGCTGCTCTGAAGGTGCTGAAGCACAGCTGCAGTTCCTCCATCCAGCAGGTCACCTCGAGCAGAAGAGCTCTTCACAGACGTTGGGACCGTCCTCGGCACCGCTTGCTGTTTGTCTCAACGCCCCCTCCTTACAACACGCCAACGGGCACCCCGCATGGCCTCAGCAAGGCATCACAGCGCTCTGCCCCGCGGCAGGACCCCCGCTGCTGCACCTCCTGCTCCTGCCGTCAGCCTCCTCGTGCCTTGGCACCTCGTGGCTCCGGCCGCCTGCAGCCCTTACCTGCCTCGAGGAAGCCACGTGCGCGCCGCACCCGCAGCCCGGCGGCAGGTAGACGAGGCGATGCAGCCCGGGCGTTCGCTGGGGAGCCAAGCTCGCTCAGAGGTGCGGGGGGAGCACTGGAGCTGGGTCGGGGTGCGCCGGCAGAGCCCGGCAAAGCTTACACGAGGCAGCGGCAGGGCCACGGGGAGAGGCGCGTGGAGGTGCGCTGCCGGCTCTGCAGCGAGCTCGCGTTGCAGACTCAAGGCCAGACTGCTGCAAACTAAAATAGCTGCTGCATAAAAGGCACAGCCAGCTCTGCATATTCAAGATCAGAACAGAGATAAATGATGAGATTCTCTGTGCTATGCACAAAAGCCAAAAATCACCAGTGCATTTACAGTTCAATATTCTCCTAATCCCATCTTTATTTCTAGTGCATAAATAAAGCTCATTACAAATGATTTTCTTCAGAAACCTACTAGCAACCCAAAATAATTCATGAATGTGCTGTTTGCATTTATACATCCTTGACACCCACAGTAAACATCAAAACAAGGAATTCAGTCACTCACACTGGTTGTAATACATAATTTCTCTTTCCTCCGTGGCTCCTGTCACAGCTGCACCCAGTGAACTCCCTCAGCAGCACCTTTCATGTTACGAGGTGCACGGACACGCACACGTACGCTTCGTGGGGACTCCCCTCAGCCCGCCTCCTGCACGAGCGCAGGCCTTTCGTGACGGTGCACGTACGAGTACTGAACAATGTATTTGTATGAAATAAATAAATAAAGAAAACAAAGGCTGCCTGCCTCAGCCTTGACCAGATGCAGAGCTACCTGCCTGCTTTGCGCTGGAGCTGCGGGGCGCCGCGCTCACAGCACGCTTTGCCTTTTGCCCCCCCAGCTACAGCACATGGCACGGCTCGGTGCGAGCCCACAGGCACCGAGGATGGCCGCGCCGGTGATGCCAGCCTGGGTGGGCTTCCTGCACGTCCCTCCTTGAGCGCTCACGCTGGAAAAAGACGTTAACAACTACGTCTAGAGTCAGAATTGAGTACCCAGGAACACACCCCACACGCAGAGCGAGCACAGACGAGGGACAGCCGCTCCCACCGGGGGCATGGGGCCACCCAGAGGTGTACAAGGCAGTCCTGCTCCTTGCCCTGCCCCACGGGGATCTGCGGGACCTCACCTGGCCACCACCTCCCCGGCGTTTCAGGGAACCACTGGAGCCCGAGCTGCACCACGACTCGCTTCCCACAGGCTCCATGTGCCGCAAGAATCAGACACAAAGAGGAACTCTTTATTACCTGCTCTGTGCTGAATTATACATACACAGTCCTCCTGATTGCACACACAAGGTAAAATTAAGCATCATCAATTTCCTTCAAAAGAAAACGTGCGTGTCAGCCCTACGCCACCAACCAGGAGGACTTTCCTCTTTAGTTCTTGAATACCAGTTATTTTATGCAAAATTCAATGTTTGGACTGAGTAGCATGGCAATTTATGGGGGGGGGGGGGGGGGGGGGAGAGAGAATACTACATTTAACACATTTGGAAGCACGGCTACTCAAACACAGCTTCAGCAATAAGCAGTCCCTCTGCCCCTAAATTAAAAAAAAAAAGGCAACAACAATAAAAAATAAAATAAAATAAAAACAAGTCACACAACACAGAAAAAAACCAGCCATAGTGCAAATTTAGGAAACCAAGAATGAAGCTTGGAAACCTGCCACTAATGGAAAATAACGGATATGGCTTATGAAATAACCCCACCGTTTCTGTGTATGTTCATTATTTCCAGTTTGGCCTCCCTAAATTAATCAGTTTTAATCTTCCCTGCTAAACTGGCACAACGTTGACTTCAGCTTTTTGGTGTCCATTTGTTCTACCACATGACATCACGAGATGCCTGCCAATAACACAGAGATGCCTAAAAGCCTTGAAATTCTTGGCGTGGGGACTCCAGGTTTTCTGAGAACTGTTAATTTACTTTGGCTTAAATCCTAGATTTTGGCTCCACTTGAAAAAAGTATTTCTCACACAGTAATTAAACTTGTAGTGGACAACACCAAAGCAATGGGAGACGAGCTCCAAAAAGCGCGGGTTGTCTGCTCACGTCTCTGAGGTTTCTCTTTGTGCAGCCATGACAAGAAGGCAGCGAAGGAGTTGTGCACCGGGAGTGCAGTTTAAGTTCTAATTAGACAATTAAGGAAGACACGGTGTTTGTTAGACAAAGCTTTATATATTATTATAAAATTAGAGAGAGCTTAGCTGTCAATTAGAAAAACAGCTTCAACTCAGCCCATATGAAACCGTGAACAAGTCATTAGACTTCACAGCAGCAGGGAAATCACCTTTTTTCCTAAGCAGCACATCGCCGCGTCCTTCTGGTGGTGGAAAGCAGGAGCAGCCCCACCTCTGTCCCCGCGCAGGGATGCTGAGGCTGGGAACAGCACGAAGACGGTGCCTCAACTCTCACAAACGTCGGGGACGCAGCCCAGGCCCTTGGCCTGCTCTTTTGCCAGTGCTTAATAATGGGAATTTGCCAGTATTTCGTTGCGCTGCTTGGGGAGAACAGAAATGGCACAAGACTGCAAGTTCAAATACATTGCAAAATAGTCTGCAAAAATAGCTGGGCCTTGTAAGAAATATACTTCTCCATGGAAACCACCAGACGCTCTGAATTCTGGCAGACTAGAGAAAACGGGTCTGTATTATTAAAGGAAACGTCTGTGTATTGGGGCTTTTATAATTCTAACCTTCAGGAAGAGAGTAGCAATTGTTGGTCTCGGGAACAGGTCACCTGAATTTCTTCAACCCTTCCCTCCCTGCCTCATCCAGCGGCGCTGCAGCTCCCAGGGGACAGGACAGGCGGGGGGGTGCACCGTGCAGTTCTCTGCAGCGCTTTTAATTAGATACAGAATGGAAAGAGGAAAAAGAAAAATATGCCCTGGGGTTTTAGAACACCTGTCCATACAAATAAGAGACACCTCCATGCATTTAGGTGTGTAACGAGGTATAGCAACACTCCCGTAGTACGCTAAAGAAGATGATGTATATATTCCAACATCTGTGTATGCCAAACCTCTAACAGCCTAACAAATACAAGATAAGCCATTACCATTCTCTCCCTCACCCAAAACAGTTTCCACTTTGGATGCCAGGTGGGGAACTATAGATTAATTAACTCCCAACTGGCATTGATGGGATAATTATACTCTCCTGTCTGTGGCTCTCACTATTTCCAGCTGAACTGCCCCACCAGAAAGCAAACCCTAACACAGAAGCTCCACTTCGCTGCCGTATCCCAACAACGTGCTGACCTGTTACCTATGGAGGCTGGGATACACAATTCAGAAGAAGTTAATAGAATATTTTTAAAGAAATAAAAGTGCTGCAGCCTCAAAACATGAAAGGGATGGGCTACAAAGGAGCACTCATATAGAGAGCAATTATATTTTTGATATCTAATGGTTCTGCCTCAGGAAGCAAGAGCCAGCTAGCATCAAACTATATAAAAGAAAGGATTATGGGCTCACGAAAGAAGAATGCCATTTTGATTTAAAACCCAGCAAAGCATAGTGCAGATTTGTTATTTTAACTCACAGTGCTTAATTCCTGTAACAAGCCAGAATGCCATTAAGGATGAAAAATACATGAAATACTTATGGTACAAGAAATTAAAAGTAACCTCACTTTTCATCAATGACTGTTCACTGAATAGGCCGTTCTTTGCTTCTTGAAACCATCTTGTGCTTTCACAATGTATCTCTGCCACACAATATTTCAAGACAGGAAAAAAAAGCATGAATTCATTTCCGAGTACCTGCTACTCCGCAGCATTTCCCATGGCCAGTCTGGGATAATTCCCAGTCAAAGGAGTTCAAGCCTTCCTCATGATTTCCCCACCAGCATCAAAAGCAACTCTTGTACGTGTTCGTGTGACTTCTTCCCCATAACGTAAAAGCCTGTTCCTTCCCTCACCTGGACTCAGCAGAACATCTCCAGCTTCATCCCTCCTGACTCCACCACGAGCAGACCCCTGTAACAAAGTGCCTTCTCCTCTCTGGACGTTTCAGTCAGCCTCACAGCAGCAGAAGAGGAAGTTTGCTGCTGCAGAAGCCACGCCAGCTCGCTCACAGCGCTGCTCTGGTGACCAGGATCCCACCTGAGCTCCCAGCCACAATCCCTCACCTCTCTGGGGCCAGCACAAGCAAGCAGCTAAGGGTGGTGGAGCCAGCTGTGCCCACCTAGCTCACCACACAAAACCCAAAAGGTCTGCAGAAAGACCCCCAAGGCAATGCAGAAGACACCAAGCTGCTGTAGACTGTTGCAATGCCCCCCAGGTTACTGAGCTTCAAGTCACGCTGCAGAATTTCTGCTGCTTGCTGTGTTGTCAGTGCATGCAACAACACCAAAGCATTACCAAGGGCTCCGCGCTACCCGAGATGACCGCTGTGACACTCCAGCCACCACCTGATTGCCTAGTGCACCTTCATGCTGGTCACTGCTGGAGGAGCCATGCTCAATCCCTGCAGGAAAACAGCCTCCAACATAACAACAGTTTCACCTTGAAATTCTAAAATAATTTTATTATTTAAAACAGATTCATGAACACAACAAACTTAGGTCTGAAGCAAAGCTGTAAACTAACTTCCCATCTCTCCCTTTAGGGCAGTGCCATGTATTCTGATGGTATATGTACTATAATCAAGTTTTTAAAATAAATCTGCAGCATTAATCCCCAGTCCTAGCAATCACCATCATGGGTGTGACACTGAGTTTGCACAAAAAGACTTAGTTCTTCCTCAATTCAAGAAATTAAAGGATAATCCCCCATCATTCAGAATACTTTTGTAATCTAATATCTCAATTTGCCATTTTACTTTTATAGCAGATGTTTTAGTATTTTTTTAAATGCCTTGTGTCCAAGAGGATTAGGACATTATGCAAAATTGACTGTTGCTCCCTGTTTTAAAGAAGGGGTATCTCCAGTGTGCTTAGTTTAGAAGAAGCAATATGTGATACGATCCGCTAAAACTACAGAAATCCATTCTTTCTGTACTTGTCCATCACAAAGACAAAAAACCACCTCAGTTCAAACAAGCAGACACGCAATTGGGCTCTACCTTGCCTGCACCCCGACTGCAGCATCATGCACATGGCATCTACAACAAAGGTCAAGCAAGAAACGTGGAAACAGGCCAATGCACAGCATCGGGCTGGGGAACTAAACCTGTGCTAAAATCAGACATTTGCTGACTTTTCTTCTGGGCTATAAGATAAGGGGACACCAGCAACTGGAAATCACATCAAAAAATTTTAGAAGACTTAACAGCTGTTTCAGATCCTGCATCTCTGCCCCAAATCTCCCTGCCAATTTTCTGTGCTTTCACAACCACTTTTCTTTCCCCTCCTTCCTCATAGCTGCATGTGAATGGCCTCCAGGAACAAAAGGAGAAACTGCCTTTACCCTGACAGGGGGCTGGAACAGCGCAGAAACACTCACAGTGAAGTAAAGAGGACGCAGCTCCCACCCCCTTAAGAGGCTGTAGACAGCAGCGCTTACAAATAAATACAGAAATCAGGGAAAGTGTGATTTTAAAAAAAGTCTTTTTCTTTTTTTTTCAAATCTAAACTAGTCACTCCCTAGATGATTTCCCTCTACCCTTGATCATATTCCTGAGAGGTGAAAGGGGTTTTACTGTCTGAGCAGGTTTGTGCTTGTTCAGATAAGCTATATCTAAAGGACAGCTCTGTGCTCTTCCTCTGTCCTTTCCTCCCATTCCTATATGGTTTTTAATTGTTTTAGCTGTGGTTCGTGAGCCACAAAACACAGATTGAAACGTGTACCCTCCCACTCAGAGACAGCCCAAAGACTGGCCTCCCCAAGGTTTTTCAAGCTTTTTAACACAAACAATGCCGATACCAAACCATCAGACTTGAGGCACTCTGCCAAAGTTATCAAAACAGGGACCTTTTTTCATGTTCTCTCTAAAACCAGTGGCTTTGCTCAACCCCTTACAGAACTGTTCATGAAGGGGTCCTGGTGTGCCACCACCACGAGAGGCAGCCGGCGGGCATGCTCGCCCTGTCCCACGAGCAGGAACATCGTGCCACTGCACCCCATCAGGGCGCATGGCACAACCATGCTTTGACCACTTATTGCCAAGAGGAGACTCCAGAAGGAGATGGATTCACTGCACGACTTGGTGGAAGCTTTGGTTACTATGAGAAGCACATGCTTCTCTCCATCTCGGCCACCAGCAAAGCTGGGCCAGGTCCAACAACAAGGCCAGGCATTATGAACACAATGTCCTTGGAGCTGCAGCCCCGGCACCAGGGCCGACAGTGCCCACCACAGCCTCAGCAGGGCCTGCTGGTGCCACCAGGCCCCCGACATGAGGGTAACGCAGCCTGCAGGCAGCACAAAATGGCGCTTGCCCTGACGAGCGGGGCCCCACACACAACACGAGGCCGGCCTGCAACTCCAGCCGGCAGGAGCACGGCCTTCGTGCACGCTTCCAGTCTGTCAGGTCTAGTCCATGCTTTTATCAGGACTTGCCTAGGTGAAACTCACAGCCCCAGGGTTAGGATACTAATTTTTGCTGGTTTATTTTAATCACGTGTCTGATAAACAGTTTACTGCACTCCACAAATGAAAGAGCACTGCACTAGAGCTGACCTGTAAACATGGCTAAGAACTTATTTTTTCCTTGATTAGTATCATTTCTTCACTAACAATCACTCCCAATTGCGTCCAAAACCTCACATTTTTGTTATGTAAACTGTAGATAAATAAATACACTGGTAGTGGCTAACATTTGACAAGATTGATAATGCATTTATACAAGATCCTGCGTGTGTCAAAATACCCAATCACATAATGTGCACATGTTGTTCTTCAGGAAGGGTAGCCTACTGTCACACTTCATCCATCCCAACCCACTCCATTCCCCCCAAAATGCCATCTTCATCTGTCCACTCATTCACTTTCCACTGAAATCCCATCTCCTCCAAGCTTAATAAAGTGCAGCACAGAAAAACCCATGAAAAAAGATTTCTCTGGAAAAACTCTGAAGTGGAGTCAATGACAGAACAGAAAATGTGCTGGTGAGAGATGCAATACAAAATGCCACCTACTCTCTGTGATGAAATAATAGCTATATTTCCTTAAGTGACAGCTCTTGCCAGGGGTCTGTGTGGACATCACTTTCTTTTTCTTATAAACCCTCCTGAAAAACCATCTCTAAAACTTCACATTAAATTAGTCAGAGCAATGAAATGGGAGAACACCAAATCATTATTAAAATATATATATATATATTTTTTAAATAATCTATCATAGAACAGTTTGGGTTGGAAGGGACCTTAAAGGCCCCCTGCCATGGGCAGGGATACCTCCAACCAGCCCAGCTTGCTCAAAGCCCCATCCAGCCTGGCCTTGAACACTTCCAGGGATGGGGAATCCACAGCTTCTCTGGGAAAAAAAATAAATATAACTGAAAATAAAGTCATCCAAGAGCCATTTAAGTAATTCCACTCCCTTCTGCCTTCTTTATGGTTGTGTATTCCACGTCTTAGACGCAGAGACCAGAGCTTGCTGGAGGAGCCTGCCTACGGCACAAAGATGCTGCCAGTCCTGAAGGGCTCCTGGGCACTCACAGCTCAAACCACGTGCCACCACAACATGATAGATTTTGATGTGTTTGTATGTTGTGAGGATGAAGGCCACCCTGCTTCAACTAATTCAGGCTGGCAGCTGCAGAACAGAGCGAGAACTGCTTTATCTGGCTCCTTTAACCATGCTCCCGTAAAACAGGAAAAACACCGCTCACGACTACCTTTTGAGAAAAAAGCCTGATTTTGTTTTTCCTGAAAATATAAAAAGCATATAAGTGATTTTCACTCTCTTTTGGTGTTAAAGGCCTTTCAGAAAGAAGAAAACAACTGGCTGTCCAGGAAAACAAAAATTTTATACAAAAAAGATGTCAAAACCCCTGACTAGTTAAAAACCTTGCTAATTCTCTAAATCTCAGTAACCTGAGATGTTGGGTGAAACCACAGCAGGTACCTCACTTTCAGGCAGAAACACAGATCTCATCTTGATGTCTCTTGAACAATCAGATAAAAGAGATGTCAGAAGAGGAAAGAAAACTAAATGGTTTAAACTGATGGAGTATGTTTCTGAACAGCTATAAATTAATATAAAGAAAATCCTGAAAGACAGAATTTGAAGAGGAAAAGAAGCATTTTGACCTTCACTTGTTATTTATTTGGTATGAAGTAACTTTATACTGTTGTGCAAAGCAAACCCTCCCCTCTCTGGGTAATCAGGGTTTTTCTCTGCCCCGAGTCCTGACAAGTCAGCAAGAGTCGGAAACCTGACCTTCAGCAAAACCTTCCCATACGTTGGTCCTCTGCCATTTGGGAACATCATGAAGGAAAGCCCCGATAGCTTGCACAGGCTGAATTTGCTCAAACTGAGAGGTGGAACAGCTGTGGAATAAGCGTTTGTGACTACCTTAGTGGCACAAGTCAAAAGCAGAGTTAAATGTTTGCTTTCCCAAGCTCACCGGTAATGAGACCTTCATCGTGCTGAAGCAGAAAAAGCAAAGCAGACCTAAAGGGAAGGAGGAGTCTAAAGGAAGGCCACCCCTTCACCACTGTAACAGCAAGCCCAGGAGCCTCAGGAATGACTCTCAGAAGGCTGGGAGGGGAATGGGGAGATCACTCCGCACCGTTTTGTGTTTAAAGGCACCTCCAAGTGTCTGATTATCCCAAGGCCATTTCCCTGAACTCTTCACCTTTGCTATAAAGCATAATCCCAAGAGAAAAAGAAAAAAAAAAGAAAAAAAAAAAAACCAGAAGCAGCAATTAAACTTCGCTATGGTTCCAGCTCCAATTCATAAAACAGAACTCATCCAGGCCAGGGGAACAAAACTTCACCACAGCTAACAAGGTGCAAAACAAACAGCTTCTCCATTTATTGTGTTCCACCAACACAGAGTTCAGGTTTTAGCTGTTTTTATTTCTAGGAGTTCCCAAGGGGGCAGGAGATAATTGAAACACAGCCTACTTATCCACACAGTTCTCGCACAACCTTAAGTTTTAGCATTTAAACATTTCACACAAACTTACTCCCCCTTTTCAAGCACCTCTATAGTCTCAAATAGTGAAAAAAATACCAGGCAAGAAACACAAATATCCACAAAAATACAAGTGCCAGGGCACTGCAGGTACCTCTACCTGCTTGGGCCAGGCTGTCCTTGCCTATCCTCACCCTGAGCTGCCGGCTTGATGTGGGATGAGCCTCACTGCTAAGGATGTGCCTGGGGACAGAGACCCTGGGCTGAACGGTGTCACTGTCATCTTGCTGGGAACATGGGATAGGGCCCTCACCAGTGGGGACACTGCCTGGCCACAGTGCCCAGCGCACCCTGCCGCTGCTCCCCGACACACAGCCACAGACAAACCACCTTTTAGGCTTTTACACTGCAGAAATCCTGAAAACTCATTTAAAGGCGATATCCTAGAGTTGCATTTTTACGCTATTTAAAGGTCCGTTTCTATAGGCTCATCGCGTACGACAGCATCACAGCTCAAAGCCTGACGTGCCACGCATTTGAAAGGCGTACCAGAATAGGCACGTGGCTTCATAATCTCCTGATGCAAACAAAACAAACACCACTCGCTGCTTCATGCTCAGGGGAAGCTCGCCAGGCCCATTTCGCTCCAGTCAGCAACGCCTGGCCGCCTCTCTCCACGCCGTACTGCTCTCTGACACCACGCCAAGCCCAACGCCATGCGCAGGTTGCTCCACCGCAGGGCCTGCTGCCAGCATCCTGAGCTCCATTTTACAAACTGCAACGCTAAGACAAAGCTAACCTGACCAAAACTCATCCGCGCAGAGTCGAGGAGAGGAAGCACAGCAGGCCAAAGCTTCGTCTCATCATTTCATGCTTTCAGCTAGGCCCTTCGAGTCCCAAAACAAGGCCCGGTTTGTTAAATGGACAAAAAGGCCGGTAGCGCAGACCATTTTGTGGCCAATTTTTAACGGGTTTTAAAACCCCTGATGTCAAAGCAAGTATTTACCTAAAACTACATGCTTTTTTCACTCCCCCAACCTTTTTTTTTTTTAATTAAAAAAATGTATTTAAGTCAGGAATATTAATCAGCATTCTGTCCACTGCACGGAAGGGTGGGGAGGTGTTCAGCTCCGAAGGTATAATCAAGCGCTCAGATAGGCTTAGCAGTTTTAAAGCCAGACATCTGTAATAAAAGCAATCACAGTCAACAAACTGCTAAGAAGAGCAGTAATGGGATTATCTGTCAACACAAACAAAAGGATAAATACAAGCAAAATCATCAGTCCCCGGAACCTAATTCTTGTGTGGTTAATCTGAGACTACGGCAGGGAGAACCTGAGCATGTAAGAAAAACTTATTGATTGCCAAATTCTTGCTTTAAACAAAGTATTAGTTTATGGTTTATTCTGACTGCCGTATGGCGTACGTGGCAGCGGGTGATTTCACGACAGATGCCAAAGAGAGCTCGCTGTCCCCATGCAGTGCCGGCAGCACCCTGCCCTTGTCCGCAGGGACACCCCTCTGCCTCCGTGCTGCAGCAGCAGCATGAAGAGCCCCCAGCTCACCATGCAGCCGGAGCCAAACACGCAGTTGCTTTCAAATCCCCCTTTAATTCTGCCAACTTTCCTTGCGCGAGCAAGGCCAAAGCCAAAACCCTTTTCTAAAGGGCACCAAGAAGCCAGGGGAAGCCCTGAAATGCCTCCATAGGTGCAGCCACAGTGAAAAAAGCGACCCAAGCTGTCCATACGTGCAGGAAGATGTGCATGCACACACACACATGCACCCCTCTCCCTGCAGCAGGCAGTCCGGGCAGGCATCGTTGTATCCCTCCCACCCTAGCTCCCAGCTAATTTGATGGGACCCAACTTCTGATCCCAGTAAAACTCAGCATATGGGCACTGGCCGGGCTACTGTCCTTGCTGCCGACCCCACGCACCCAACTAACCATTCCTGAAAGCTCCCTGTTCTGTGCTCACTTCTTAGGGTTGGCTCCCACCGTGATAAATGTATCTACATATATATATATAGATATATTTTCTCAACAGGATGGGATCAGGCTCTTGTTGCACAGAAGGCCTTAGTGATGCCTCCAAAACTGACAGCACAGCCGTCAGGAAGACCGCCTCTGATGCGGGTGCCTGTCCGTGCCTCGTGTAATGGAAGAACTGTATTTCCCCACCCCAGTTCTGCCCCAGTATACCAGAAACCCCAGGGTAGGGTATGTAGGATCCCCCAGCTCCTACATAAGGACCTTGGTGCCCCCGTTCTCCCCTTTGCCTGCAGACCATCACAGTCCCTCCCCGCACGACGCCGGCAGCCGTGGGCTCCCAGATCGGCACAGGCAGCACTGCGACTGTTTCCCCACGCAAGGGAGCCTCGGCACATGCCCGAGGTTTTCTGCAAACGGCACAGCTATCCACCTAATGCTTACTTAATGGAAGTGTTTTCAGAAAAACACTACAAGAATTTTCAAATAGAAACAATTAGCATTCACGGTAATTTGCATCTACTTTTCCCCATTTCTAAAGCAGCGCGCTCTGCTTTAATATTAACCCCTGCTTGTTCATCAAAGCCCAGTGCAGGGGAGTTAGCCACACAACTCCCATTAGAGACCACAGGAGCAATTAAATTCAATGGTGAAAAGATTACATTGTGAGGCAGGAAACTTGGGGGTAGTATCCTTTGTTTTTAAGTGTCCCGCGTACCCGCAAAATGAGAAGCTTTCATCATGCCGCAGCTATTTTCGCCAGCGTTCTTTATTTTCCAATCCGTTCTCCTATGCATCCACAAATCTCAGCAAGGGACCATTACTCGGGGTTGTAAGTAAAGCACTCACCACATCACTCCCCCTCACCTGAGGTGCTCTGAATGCCGCACTACAGGCTGGGACCAGAGGAGCCGAGCAGCTCCGGAGGCTGAAAGGAGCCCGTGTCCCTGGGCTGGGGAGGGAAAGGTTTTGCTAAGCCTGAAACGCTGAGGCACGTGTTCCCAAGGGCAGCTCTCTCCCGAATGATTACAGCTGAGAAATCACGCTGAATACCTTTAGCCGGCAAGTCTGGGTTTTCCAAAACTGAGAATGCCTTGGAGATGCTTTGGGATAGCGGACCGTGAGCACCCCGCTGTGTGGAGGGCCTCTCCGGAGAAACACCATGCCACGCAGCTGCCAGGGGGCTGGTGGTCCAAGCCCCTCAGCCCCTGGGTAGGCAGCGTTGGTTGTGCCTACGGATGGAGAAAAAGGTAAGCGGATGAGGAGGAGAGGAAGCGCAGCACAATTCCCACGGAACACGGCTGTATTTGCAGAGGCGCCCAGGAGAGTTACAGCTCAATCAACACGAGATGAGCGTACTCTATGAGGCAAAGAAGAAAGGGAACAGCTTATTAAAACGCAGCGTCTTTTTGCTGTCTAGCACCAAGCTCCACAAAATAGGGATTTTTTTTTCCTCCCTTTTCCAAAACCCTAAAGAATTCCGTGGAAAAAGAAAGTCCAAGTTTAAAGGCTCCACATCTGACGGCATCGAAGCAGAGACCACTGGCATAACGCAGCGCCGTCCCCCGTGTACGCGCACCACTCCTCAGTCTTTAAGAGATCACACACGGCTTTTCCTGCAGGACCCCTGCCTCCTTCAGCTGCCTGGTTTGATGGCAAGCAGCAAGGGATGCAAAACAAACGGGAAAAGCCTTGTCAATCTCTGTCTGATCTGGTACCCAGTTCCAGCGGCGGCGCCGGCAGGGCAGATCGCAACCGACGCTCGTGCGATGGAAACACCTGGGCTTTGTCAACAAGATGGCTGATGTGCAGCGAGAGGCAGAACGACAAGGAGGACCCGGGTCCTCCACAGCGTCTTCTGGATTCCTCCTGAGGAGCTCAGCGTCTGGCTGTGGACACCGAGCCATTTCCCGAACGCTATCCAAGCAGAACCAAACAAAACCACGGTGACGTACAGCACTCAGCTGAAGGATTTCTGAGAGATTCTCTTCGCAACACGTATTACCCCTTCGCAACACGTATTACCCTAATGCGGGTACTGAAAGGCTTTTTGGGAAGGAAGGCTTTCGGTTTTCAAGGATGAAGAAGCCCAGATAGTGTGACACGACTGTGTCAGCATCTGCTGAACGGGGCAAACGCAACAGGTCCAAGCGGGCGATAAATGCCTCGCAGGGCTGTCGACGGCAGGCTGAAAGCCCCCCTTTGCTTTCTGCTCCCTGAGATGGTTTCAAAGGCTGCAGGCGCGCAGCAGCTCCAGCGATCTCAAACGAAGCAAGGGGAAGGGAAAGGCTGTGTGCGATCGCCACCCGAGCAAGCTGACCACGGGTGCCGGACGCACAGCCACGTGCGCGCTCCTGCTGTGGAGGAGCCTGCCGAGCACAAGCACGTCCTGCATGTTTTGACTCCTTCCTCCACGCAAAAGTAAGCACGTGTAAAGATAAAGCTCAGAAAGAGGTGAAAATAAATATCAGTTGGCTCTGCAGACACCTGTCTTCGCCCGCTGCTTGGTGGAAGTCGCGTCCTGGACAGCTGCTACGGCACCAGAATGAGGAGGATGCAAACTGTGTCTCTCTTCTCCACAGACACAAAGCCCAGAGTAAAGTTACCCTCTGAAAGCTGCACCACTCGCTCTTTTTTTTCCTGTGAGCTCAATTAAAGATCTTTTCAACCTGCCTCCATACAAAATTCAGTAGCCTGTAGGACTTTTAAATGCGTTATAACCTGGCATGGAACAGCCAGTGGATCATTAATACTCGCCTTCGATCTAAATGTTTAAAGGCTATGCAAGAATTTAAAATGCGATCTGCCTCTGCCCCTTTGGATCACGCACTGCACAGCGCCATGTGCCCGAGGCACAGAACTGCCCCCAGCACCGGCTGGCACAGGACAAAGGGACACTGCTGAACCCAGAGGACTGCCAGGGCAGCCTCCAGCAGGACGTTCAGAAGGGTGGGGGATTTTTAAGAAGAGAAAACCATTGCTGCCCACATTGGTAATTTGCTTCCACCTTTACAAATGCCCTCCTCTGCCGGGTGCAATGCTGGTGGCGCTCCTCACACGAGGAGCTAGCGTGGTCCCAGAGGACAAAGGCAGCACAGACCCTGTTCTCATCTGCAGCTACAACACGGGTCACCCCCAGCTTGCCTCTCGCCCTCCAGCTCCCTACACACGCACACTGAAAGCTGTTGCCAAACTCATCACAGACCTCACGCATCCGGAGCCGTTTTCCCAACTCCAAAGTTTTCCGAACAGGAGGATCCCACACAGCTGAAGCGCTTTGAAAAGCACTTTGCAAACATCAGTTTATCCTCGGGACGTTCCTTTAATTAACTCACGAATCGTTCCCCCTGGTTGGCGGGTGAGAAGCTACAAGGGAAGCTGCAAGGGGCACTTCCCTGCGAACCCAACCCAGGCGGCGGGACTGGCCCAGCACCACGAAAACTGAGCAGAACAGACCAAAGAATCCCAGCTGGGTAGCTTGCCCAGGTGCGAGCACCCGAAGAACAGCAACCCCCAGAGCGGCCTTACATGCAAAAAAGCAGTTCAGAGTCCTCGTCAAAACAGCACGGAGTCTGAGCAGGGAGAAGAGGCAGTGAGCTAACCCAAGAGCCCCTCCGGCAAGCTGGCCACAAATTGGCACGGGGTGTTTTATCGATGGGCACAGGCTGCTCGATCAGAAAAGATCGTGTTATGGATGTGCACCCCACTGAACGTAACCCAGGCCTCCTGACAAAATTCTCAACCCCACCAGAAACCAAGCCCTGATCTCCAAGGTCACGTATTTTCTGCACCGAGCCATGCCCGAAACCACGCCGAACATGGGGAGATCTGGAGGTCGTTTCTCCGAGCTCACAAGCGTGCTTCGCCCTTCCCTGTGAGGGGAACGAAGCAAATCCCACCTTCAGCCTGCATCCCGGAACACCGCTTTCCCCCTGCAAGCCCATGGGGACGGCCAATTCCCGGCGCGAGGTCTGTCCCAGCTGCACCGGCGCCGCGCTGACGGTTGAGACGAGGACACGGCCAGAGCCCGCACGTCTGCGGCTTGCAGCCTGCTATTTGGAAAGCTGTCCGCCCCCTGAGGAACAGGCTGTGGGCTGGATTAACTGTGCAAACGATGAATTCGGGACTCGGCTCTGCCTTCACAAAGGCCTCGGCAAGGTAAGCGGAGGCCCCAAAGCATTTGGGGTTCGCTTTTCCGGGAGCAGGAGGTGGGGCGACAGCGGCTGCTGAGGCAGGAGGGCAGCGGTCTCGTTTCCAGGATCCCAAGCAGAAGTGCCACAAGCAGCCAAGATCTGTGCTAATTTCGTAAATACCGACTGGAAGAAAACACCAGGGTGGTTTGTAAAGGTCAAAGCCTGCACAATCGGACATTTTGCACGGGTGGAAGCGAGTTCTGTGACACCGCCAACAAAAGAAGAGCAACGGTGCCGTGCACCAGCAGGAGCGAGGTTTCAGGACCCCAGGTAAAAAGGAAAAACTCTGCTCTGCGATCCGCATGTTTTGGGGAAGGTGTTCTCTAAAGCAGCTTTTGTATTTGCACAGCTCCCTTTTTTTTTAAACAATACCCACTGTTTAGAGAAATCACCTGAAAACGTATTCTAGATTTCCAATATTGGACCTACAACAATGGCAAATAAAGGCTTTGGCAAAAATATGCGCTCCAAACATCACCTTTGTGAGTGGTTGAAGTCATTTACTCCAGTAACACCGTCAAGCTGAGAAAATGGTCTTTTGTCTATTACAGGTACATAGCTATGAAGCATTTTAGCGTGTAAGCACAACGTTTTTCTTTAGTCTGTAGCTCAGCTTAGGCAGAAATACGGGGGGCGGGGAGAGGGAATAATTAAAAAATCAGCATTTAAGCTTGGATAGGAAGTTCAAAAAAAATACAGTCAGCAATGAAATAGTGTTTGCACCGCTGAAAGAGAGGGAATCCAAAGTGCAGGAGCGCAAATGGCCACCCCATTCCAAAACCGACGAGGACGCCACCTCCACCACACGTACCCCGGGTCACGCGCTGAATCCAAGTGCCTGCAGTAAACAAGGAACAAGAACTTGCCCCAGCAATCCCCACATGAAGTGGGGAAGTCATAAGGACCAAAGTACGGATACCTCGATTTGCAAATTGTCCTTGTCAAGCAAAACTCTTGGTTTTTTTCTTAAAAAAAAATAATTAAAGACAGAAACTTGAAGAATCTGAGCGAGAACACAGTTCAAGTGGACGCCCCCCCACAGCAATGCTCAGCAGGCAGAACAGGGGAGGGAGAAAGGAAAGGAGGAGGCGCCAGAGACATCCTTCCCTTCACTATTCCGAGGTGTAAAGACTTCTCCATCATGACAGATTTTTTAAGAAGCTATCACACATTCATAACACTAATTGATTTTCATAGAGAAGAGAGCAGATGAGGTCTCTTTGGGAACTGCCTGCTACGTTTCTGCTTGAAAGGAGATCACTGCTGGTGTGGCTCGGCTCCTTCATAAAAAAAATTAATTAACAATATCTCCAAGAAGGAAACCACAGTTAGGTCTCCAGCTATCGTGTGACGGCCAGCACTCCGACGCTCCGTGACAAATTAAGCCTAAGCAAACGATACCTGTTGCACGTCGAGCAGGCGGCTTGGCCTCATCTGGGCGGATTCTTGGGGAGGAGCAGGGCTGCGACGGGACGCAGGGACGGGCACGAAGGGACCGTGGGACGCCTGCATCGAGCCTGGCACCGGCGAGCTGTGCTCCTAGCTGCCCCTTGCCACAGCTACACATTTATCTGTGATCCGGGAGAGATGTCAGAAAGCAAGTGCCTACCGAGCCATGATTCCAGTCGATCTTCACAGGAATTACACCTCGGGAAGAGCAGAAGCTGTGTGCACGAGCTCTGGCATGGCTCTGGGCACGGGGAGCCAGGCATCCGTGGGAGCAGCAAGGCACCGCGTGCTGGTGCCGGAGCCCAGCGAGGAGGAGAGAGGGGATTGCTGTTCCCCCCATTTCAGTGGGCGCCCTTGCGGCCTTCCCCTCGAGGAGTGCTCATCCCTTGGGCAACCTGGAAGCAACGGGGGAGAGCTGAAAGCAGAAGTGGTCCGAGGCCCCGAAGAGATCTCCAAAGCCACCCGGGTACCATCCATGCTCCGTCTGCACCTGTTCAGCTATCCTTTAAAACCCTTTACCGTTGCAGACACGATACCACTGTGCTTGATTCACTACCTGTAACGTCCAAATGGAGGCTGCCCATCACCACCGTCACCCAGTGGAAGCGAGGCAAGTGCCGGGGATCGTCGCTGGAGCACCGGTGCCAACAGCGGGGCAGGGCGGCCCCCTGGCGAGCAGCAGGAGCCCCCATCACACAAGGGTGGCACCACGAGTGCCGAGCAAGCTTCCGAAAAGACCTGCTTCCTGCAGCCTCGGAGGCACGAGCCAGGCGCTCAGGAATATTTTGTTACTCCACGTCGCAGTATCAATACAGGTTTTTTTATATTTTTCGGTTTAGCAGCATTGAGGCTGGAGCCCGAGATGACGCTCTCCAGCCTCGGTGCTGAATCGAGCTGTAACAACTGCTTGGATTCACCTCGGAGGAAGCTGTATTTCACTCCTGGGTAAATTTATCCTTAAGAATGAGCTGCAGACTCCAGCTATGTTCAAGCTCTTCTGAAAGGAAGGCCGGGGGAGGGAAAGAACGTTACAAATATACTAACCATCTACCTATCTCATCTCCGAGACAGCTGGCAGCATTCGCTTTTTCTTCAGTAGTTGAAAAAAAATAGAAAAAAAATAAAATAAATAAAAAAAGCACTAATGGG
>JAACYQ010024628.1:0-10010 GCA_011075105.1 Heteronetta atricapilla | reverse complement strand
ATGCTTCCACACACTTTCTTTTATTCAGGACCATTACTATCTTCTAGTGAATGTATGGCATTCTTAAAAGCGACTTGGATCCATGCTTATCCAGCCATAGAAATTTTCCCAATTTTTTATGTAATCTGAGGCCAGGTTCCACACTAATGGAATCATCTAATTTAAGGCTCCTGAGACTGACCCATTTCACCGTTGGCAATGGTTCTGCCATGTAAAATAGTTCCGTTCATTTAAACTTCAGGTCCTGCAACTCTGTTGCACATTTTGGATGTTAAAATGACATCAGTAAAGATCCTCCTCTAGGGTTTGCACGGACACGCTCTGCTGCAGTAGGATCCTCTCCCTGTTGACAGGTAGATGCATTGCAGAGAGTATTTGCATTACATTGAAAAGGATATTATACATTATATTTAGGATAATATATTACATTATATAGGATATAATACATTGCATTGTATTGAAAAGGATAAGTAATATGCAAACTCTACAAGAAGGCCTTTTTTTTGATGGCAGGTCTCTGGGAGTATCTGCTTTCAGTCTTTTTACTTCAATTAACATTTGACTCCAATAAGCAATAGGTACAGTTTTACAGTAGCCAGTTATTTGTAATTTTTAATTTGCTGATTATAGTAAATAATTAATTTATTTTCAAGTTTTATCTCTGTAAAATAGTTCAGATGGCATTTGTTTAATTTTGGGGGAGTTAGGTTGTTTTTCCTCTCATAAAATCGCGTAGATATTCTCAGCCAAAAAATACTTGGAATGTTTTCCTGTTGTGGGTTTTTTTTTTCCTCATCTGCTTCTTCCCTTTAAATTATTTCTGGGTTTTCTCTACCTCCTGATTTTCAGTTTCTGCCACCTTATAATTCTTTATAGAATTCACATCATTGTGGCCATTTCATGGGTCATTGAGAGCAGAGTACATCTGCGGGGAATGCTGTACGATGGGAAATTCTGTATGATTGGAGAAACATTTTAAATGCTGAAGGAGATTGTTCAGAGAGCCTACTTTTACATTAAAACGGAATTTAAATGTGTTTTGGGTTCAATAAAACATGCAAAATGCCTACATTCCAAGAGATGATCATTAGATGCTTATCAATTGAGTGCTCAGTTGTGAGTTGTGTTTTTTTAAACCACGTGACAGGGTTGCCATCTCTTTGTTTTAAAACTATTTTTGAGTTATTAGCCTATCTTTGAGACAAATAGCAAGTCAAAATCAGTTGAAGAAATGTGATGTGTCATGGGGTCACCTTAAGCTATAGAGGATCTTGCTTAGCATTTCCTTTTAGTGTTCCACTCGGCGTGTGGGTTTTCTTATTTCTTTGACTCATCGTATACCTTAGAGATCATCACCGATCACTTTTTCAAGGAATCTGACTCTTCCCAGTAACAGTTCAGAGAATTTAAATGCCTCATGCTGTCTGTGCCGCAGTCATCAACCCAACTTTTAGCAAGGTTGGTGGTATCTCGTTTGGTGGTTTTCTCAATTAGATCTCTGCCTAGACTTTGTGGAGGAGATAGTTTGACCACCAGATACAGTACTTAATATTACTAAGAAAAACTGCAGACAAACCTAAGAGTTGTCTTAGGTTTGAGAGCCTGTGTCCACAATAGAAACGTTACAGGGATGCTGTATGAGAACGATTCACTCTTGAGTATCTAATGTTCTACTTCATGTTCCGTCCAACTTTAGTGTGCCCTCTGGATTTGAAGGTATAAAAGAACAAGAGATCTGCAACAAGATAATGACTAAAATGCTGGAAAGTTACAACACCTTGTTTGAATCAGAAGGCTTGAAGAAGGAAGAAGAAAAGCCAGTATGTGAAGAGCTATCAAGAATTATTTTGGTAAAAGTGAGTATCTCTAATATTGCACTTTCGTATAGCAAATCAGTAGTGCAGGTGTATTGCAGCTTCAATTCAGAAATCTTTTAGATAAGTGGGAGGCAGGCGCTGTAATAATAATTTTCTTTGTTATTGATTGATCTACAGCTTTACAAATCGATGGTACTAATAGGCCAATTTTCATTACTAGTCTAGAAGTTGATTGAGGAAAACACTGTCTGTGTTCCTGAGTCATTTACTTGTCTCCCAAGGGCTCTAAAATCTTTTTTTGATACACCTCAGGCTTCCTGTAGCTACATCATTGGTACCCACTTGAAAAATGAAAAGTGTTTAATAGTCCTAAGGCTGTATAATGCTCAAAACCTTACTGATAACATCTGTGATTCGAGATCCAGGAGTGCAGCAAACTAGTCTGTGAAGAAGGTCTGGTCTGCAGATGGGAGCCTCTGTTCCTTTGACCGTGGAGTCACCTGTGACTACAACTGGCTGCTGTTTTTTCATAGTGCTGGTTTTAATACTGCACGTGCTACAAGGCCTTGGTTGATCTGGCCTTTGTTGATCTGACCTTGGAGGGAGAACTTGCCCAGATGCCTATTTTTCCATCTTTACATATCTGTGGTCTGCCATACCTAAAGCCTCATACGTATTCAGTAGTGGAGGCTGAGCAGGCAGACGGGCTCCTCTTCTGGATCCATGCAGTAACTTGCTTCCACTCCTCTGTGTGGCTCAAGTTGCTGCCTTCATCCTGATGCAGGTTAGATACCGGGCCTACCTCAGCAGGGGCCATGCTAGGTAGGCATGTGTTGTGGTTTATCCTGGCAGGCAGCTCAGCAGCACACACTCAGCAGGGTGGGGGAGAGAGTCAAAGGAAGAAAAATAATGTAGAAGAGTAAAGCTTCATGGTTTGAGATAAAGACAGCTTAATAAGACAGAAAAGGAAGGTAAAATAATAATAAAGGAATATACAATGCAATTGCTCACCACCCACTGACTGATGCCCAGATCATTCTTTCTCCCTGAAGTCTCTGCTGTTTACATGTCATCCACTTACAACCATGGTTTTCAAAGCCAACGTCAACCCTCAGTCATGATTTTGGAGCAAATACCCAGAAACGTGCCATCCCAATATTGGAAAGTACTTCCTCTCATATGCCTGGTGATGTTTACTGGCTTTCTGAACTTACGCATCTCCTGACACCTCATGAGCTGGGTATCTTAAGATTTTCACTCACTTTTGGAAAAATCCACAGACTTTATTGCCAGAAGTACTGCTCTTTTAAAATGGAAACAAGAATGTGGATCTTGCAGATAAACTCATGAAAGCATGTACTTCTCTCTGAGCAGTGTATTAGAAAGGAAAAACAGATCTTGAGTGAAGCAAGTTGCATCTTGTTTACCACGTTGGTAGGGGAAATCCACAATGCTACAGACTTCTAGAAGGAGTAAGAGTATTTCAGTCAGGTACAGATTGTGGCATCTTAAACAAAATCTGTTTTAAAGGAATAAAAAGTTAATTTTTGAGATGGGGAAAAGAGATTCTGATTCTGTAGGTGTGTTAGTTGAATTATGACTTTTGCTGTGTTTGTGAACTGAGGAGGTGCAGGTTACATCACACCAGTTATACCTCCTCTTTCAAAGATTGCTCACTCATTGGGAAAGACAAGTTGTGCCAGGTAAAGTGATTTCTTAGCCTGTTTTCTCACTGGATCATAGTTCAGAAAGTAAGGGAGCAGAAAGCTTCTGCAAGTTGCCTTCCAGTCCTTGCTTTGTTCCCAGGACTGTAAAACATCCTCTCATTCATTGCTCAGGCATATGGTAAGATTATAGTTAGAAATGGTGAGGTATTTTTCTTTGGAAACCTCTATTTAGAAATTAAAAAGTGCCATTTTTACAAAACAACTTTTATCTTGGAACAGATTCAATTTCCCTGGGAAACTGAACTGTCAGATTTCTGATGCCTTGCCTAGAATGACTTCATTAGATTCTCACTCCACTCAGTAGAATGAGATCCACAAGATCTTCTAGGCAGGTGGCTAGCAGGTAGAAATAAAATGTGCTTCCTTCAGAAACTCATATATTTATGGGAAATTCCTTCCCCAAAATAAACTTTTTTTTTTTTTTTAATTATCCCAAAACAGGATAAATATATATATATTTAAGTATAGCAGGTCTCATCTGTAGCCAGCTATCATTACAATCTCTAAGACATTTTTCCAAGCTTCAGTTTAATTTTCAGATCCATTGAAGGTCTGAAAGACTCTCAGGCTGTTGATTGATAGGATCTGCTAGCTAGAAATGGGTGGAGAAGTGGATTAAGTGTTCTGATTAGCTATCTGCTCAGTGTTGTCTTTTTCTGACTCGGAAGGATCATAAATATTTTTTTTTTCGGGCAGGGTCAGGTGTGAACTGTTTATTCTTTAGGTATATCTGAACTGCTCTGTATTTATCGCATTTTAAGTTTCAGCGTAGTATAATAAAATGTTTATGATTTGCTTTGGAGAAGAATTCCTGGAGCGTTCAGTTATGGTCCCGATTGATTTCTGTGGCAGTGAACTGAGTGATAACTCAGGTAATTAAAGTCAGTCAGTTTTGAGTTGCAGTATAGATGATTTTCTTTTCGTCTTGATTTAAGAAACGTACAGTAATAACAAAAATAATCATTCTGAACTAGGACTTCTCGTTTCCAAAGAATTTAAAGTGTTATTCAAACCGCAATTGCATGTAGTCCTATATTGTACAGCTAGAGAGTGTTGTACTGCTACAACTGCAGTAAATCAGAACCTCTGAATAACATTGGTAATGTTATTCATTAATGGTCAAAGATAAGCAGTGAAGAGGATTTGGTTTTAGTTCCAGAGGCCAGGACAGTCTGGACAGGCAAAGAATTATGAGACTCTTGAGAGATTTCTGGAATTACTGCCTTCACTGGTGCCAGGTAAAATGTGCTATCATTAACAGTATAAGGCTTTTTAGGTCACTATTTTAGAGTAAAAACATACAATGTATTACCTTGCCATGCAGGGCTACTGGGTTGTGCTTCTTTTGGCTTTTTCTTTACCCATTTTTTCCTTCTAATGCCTTCTTGACAGAGCTTTGTTAGTTTTAAGAACCAGTCAGCTGAGAGCACATAAATGTTTGCCTTGAGAAACAAGCACCAATATGCTGAGGATTTAATGTTGCTCCTGCCTTGATTACAGATTTGGGAAAGGAATGCAAAGGGCTTTTCCCTTCTTTCTCTATTGGATAGTAGAACATGTAGTCCTGGTCAACTGATGCAGAAGAGAGAGTAAGTCCTTTTATAATATTGAATTTATAACATTAAAATTAAAGTTAAAAATTCAAGTAAAATTACAAAAGTACAATTTTAACATTCTGAATGTAATCAAGGTACTTTGAATGGCCTCTGAACAGGGGGATTTCACTCCCTGAAGAGCTATGGAAGTTGGTCTCTTTGGCTTTTGCAAAAATTAATAGTTTCAAAACAACCCAAGTAACTTCTTGCATTTTTATCCAGTTTGTTCCCAGCCTTCTAACAAAAGTAGCCACTTAAGTTGGGCGGCTTAGTTGTCAAAACAGATCTTTCTGACTTGAAATGACAGCAAAAATACATGCACTGTGTTCTGCAAGCCTGCTGTTAGATTTTTAAGGAGGCAGGCAAGCCACCACCACATGTTGGATACATCTGATGGTGCTTGGTGGGGTGCAAAATCTGTGGTGCCCAACCCAAACAGGTGAGCCCCTAGGTGTGGATTTTATGGCAAGGAGAATCGTCCAGCTGCCTTCAGGCACTGCTTTGAAGTGCAGTGCTTGCTTGCTTATTCAGTTGAACACTCAGATTGGATCATTCAGGTCTTGGTAGGATTTGGGCCCTTCATCCCTGGGAAGAGATAGGAAAGGTAAAACAGTCAAAAAGTTCTCCATCTTGGCTTGACTTTGCTGTCTTTACAGGCAGTGGTAAAACTCCATTTCCACTAAGCACTTTCGCAAGTCAAAAAAAAAAGAAGAAAAGAAAGATTTTTACTAATAAATGTTTCCTTCCCCTTTCCTCAGTTGTCTTCACTTAAATACCATGGCATGAGGATCTAATCCCTTGATAAGATCTGGGAGAAACTGCCGAAAACACGCCAGCTCCATGGTGGGTGTGCTCCCACCCCCCCTGCTCTAAGCAGTCACCCTTCCCTGTGACCTCAGTGCTCTGGCCCTGTGGTTATGCATGCAGCAGACACGAGAGTGATCCCTTGTTTATATCAGGAAAATGGCATCTGCTTCTAATCCATGTTACGCTGCCCTGGCTAAGACTGCAGGGTCTAGATAGTTTCCTTTATGCTTCTTCCATGCGTGGGACCATTTTAGCATCGTATTAACGGCTGGTTTTCAGTACGGCGTTAGCTCCTTCTCTTCAGAAGGCACAGGGAACTGATCTCCTTTGAAAATCCTTCCCGAAGGTCTCAACAAATGCTGCTATTTCATTCGGTGTTCCCCTCCTTTGAGCAAGTCACGCCAGTTCTCTCCTGACTGGGCCAGAGTGCACCCAAGTGTCCGAGTGGGTTCAAGCGAGAGAAAGATGGATGGAAAGTAAGTGAGGATAAAGAGCACCTGTGGAAATCTGTCTCTGCTTTGCTGTTTAGTATTCCTTCAGATAGTATTCACTTCACAGTTGTCCACCCGTGAGCAGATGGGCATGTTTATACTCAGGGTATATAGTGATTCAGTCTAAATGACATTTTAAGATGTGAGCTGACAGGAAATGAGCAATATGAGATTTGTAGGGGAAAGTTTATAAGCCTCCAAACCTTTCACCTATAGGAAATTGTTGAATCTCAAGTGAGGTGGACTGCTCTTTTTAGGCTGTAAACAGAAAGCAAGTGAAAAATCAGATCATCCTCAAACAATGCCTCGTGTAATTTTGGAATAGTCTTCCAGTGCTTCTAACTCCATTGTTTTTTGACAACTCTGGATATGTAATATGAAAACAGAATGCTTCTGCTCTCGAAGGTCATTAAAGCATTCATTAGATTATAAATCTGCCACTTGTGGTGGTTACTAAATACAGTGCTGAATATTTACACAAATAATGTTAACGTTGAACCCTATAAAGTAAAAAAAAAAAAAAATTACATATTACGCTGGTATCTCTTTAGCTGGAATTTCACCAACAATATTTTCAGTTTAGTACTTTGTGAGAATAAAATTCCTAAGCTTTAGCACTTCTAAAGGGAATAGGGGCACATAACAAATGTCTCTTTCTGTCCTGCTGTCTATATTTCTAGTATACTGGAATTCCTTCGAACCCAGCTGGCAAATTCTGCAGTGGTGATGTTTAGGAACTTTGCTTTTGCTCTCTGACAATGTTTTGCTTAAACAAATACTGAGTGATAATAACATTGTCCCCTGATAATACCACATAATCAACATGCAGAGAAAATAGGATCCACATGTGTATGTGTGCTCACATCTGTATTTGCACGTGTTTTGTTTGAAATGTTTTTCATTCATTGTCTGTTTATTTTGGGGGGAAGCAGCGGATGGCATTGCAGTTTAGCATTTGGGAGCAGTCCCTCTCAGTCAGTACAGTATCTTTAGAAAGGGAAGCATCAAAGATGTACCAAGAAACAAGATACAGTAAAAATAAGCATGTGAGCCCCTCCTCTAGCCAGATGTTTCTGAGCATCCTTGCTGTACCCTGGGGGGAAAATGGTTTCATAGAAGGATGAGAATTTCCTTTCTAAGACACATCTCTCAGTTCCTCCTGTTCGTGTTCCCCCGTGTTTATTTGGTTTCTCATGAATTAGTTGTTCAGTTAATCAGGTTGCATGGAATAATAAGCATTGTGCCCACTCTGTATAAATCAGCAGTGTTAATGCTGTCTTTGTAACAACGGCACATCGTGGGCACTCAAAATTATTCCAAAGTGCTGGGATTCAAGACATTTTGCAGCCTGTGGTGTTTTAATTCATACTGGTCTCTGCCATTAGCTTCATCTGTGATGCTTTCAAGGTGGGAACTTCAGAAGGGCTCAGCACAGAATTCATTCTTTTTCCCATTATAACCAGTTAGTGAAATGCTCATTGACTTTGATGTCAATCCTTTACATTCTCTGTAAGTCCTCCTTTGAATACTATGAAGATCACAGTTTGTCCAGGAGAAACTGGTTGTTGGACATTGGTGCAGCTGTAAAGTCTACTGCTTTGCAGGGTTTCTGGTGCCCTAAAACTTATGTATCATAAGCGGAGCTCGAGGCAGTCTGAGAGCAACAGGAGGCAAGGGACACAAGGAGACCGATGCTCTGTGTGTGTCTGAATATGTGTGCTCTTGAAAATCTGATCTATCCATCAGATCCCAGCACCGTTTGGCCTTAATTACCAATGGTGAACATCTCAGTTTCAGAAATAACAAAGGGCTCTGTCCTCTGCGTGCTGGAAGTCTTACAGTGGCAAACAGAATAATACAGAGACACTTAGGACTCTCTAATTTACTGCCACATCAGATGTTCCTTTCAATAGTAACATTACTGAATTCTATGTGTGGATTTTTTTTTTCTTTGTGATTTTTAGATTAGAAATGTAATTTAGCTTGTCCTGAGTTAAAACTCAGTTAAGAGTGAGTTAAAGGAACTGTAACACGAGATGCAGATCTGGCGAGCCTGGGTTTCTCCCATAGCTAGGTCATGTTTTTCTTTTAGATCACACTTTCTTCTATTTATGAATAACATTACAGTAAATAGATAAATCAGACTCTAGCTTTCTAAATTGCCAGGGAGAATACAATGTTCTTCTGGAACTGCTCTCAGCTCTGTTGTTCCTGAGCGCACACACACACGTTGGGTACACCCAGCAAGAGAGCAGTCTTGCTGCGTCACTTTGTAAATGTTTGTTTTGTTTTTTATCTTAAATTCTTCTGCACATTCCTTATGGGTATCTCAGCCATGATGAGCTGTGGACATTAACCTGTTACACGGCACCTTGACTTGGCCAGCTAACGCATGACAGGGGCTTACAAATTGTGGGGATGGGCACGAAAGATTAATGTTTTCACACAATGAAGTCTGTAACCTTTTCACAAATTTGGGGATTTTATATGATCCCACCATTACCAGTGTAACTTTTTGCAGCGTTCACTAACCTCCTGGACTGCTAGAGACATGTTTTTCTTTTCTTCTTCGAAAATAACCATGATATTCCACAGATGTAGTTGCCAATATTGAGGTATATCACAGGGTTATTGCTATGTTTGTCATTTCCTTTTTTATATTGTGGTCCTCTCTAAAAATAATGGATTTATGTGTCTCTCTGTTGCTCTCATACCAAGACCTTTGTACGTGTTCCGTGGCAATAATTGCAAGAAGTTAAGGTTCTACTGAAGAACAACAGAGTAACCTTTAGCAGTTTATTAAGAGATTTGGTCTCAGGTAGAAGTTCATATATATAAATAGTCTGGGGAGAACAAAAGGAAATGAAAGGGGAACTGAGTAGGGTATTAGCTTCATATTGAAAAGCAATGATCTGTTTTTTGCAAAGCGTGAGATTTGGCTTTTTATTACTTCTGTCTCAAACAGCTGTGCTGAACTGTGGTTGTTAAAGTATAGGGTAAAAGATATTGAGGTAGAACATCAGATAGGTACTGAGTCAGTTGTACTGTTCTTCCTATATGTCAGTAGCAACCAAGGTAACTATCCAATACGTGATATTAGATGTTTCATTTGTTTATTTTTTATTAATAATTAATATATTATTAGATGTTTCATTTGTTTGACCTGGGAGTGCTGGTGGATAGTCGGCTGAATATGAGCCAGCAGTGTGCTCAGGTGGCCAAGAAGGCCAACGGCATCCTGGCTTGTATCAGGAACAGCGTGACCAGCAGGGCTAGGGAGGTGATCGTCCCCCTGTACTCAGCTCTGGTGAGGCCGCACCTCGAGTACTGTGTTCAGTTTTGGGCCCCTCGCTACAAGAAGGACATCGACGTGCTTGAGCGGGTGCAGAGAAGGGCGACGAAGCTTGTGAGGGGCCTGGAGAGCAAGTCCTATGAGGAGCGGCTGAGGGAGCTGGGCTTGTTCAGCCTGGAGAAGAGGAGGCTCAGGGGTGACCTTATCGCTCTTTTTAGGTACCTCAAGGGAGGCTGTAGCGAGGTGGGGGTTGGCCTGTTCTCCCACGTGCCTGGTGACAG
>JAACYQ010024446.1:0-10010 GCA_011075105.1 Heteronetta atricapilla | reverse complement strand
CTGTCACCAGGCACGTGGGAGAACAGGCCAACCCCCACCTCGCTACAGCCTCCCTTGAGGTACCTAAAAAGAGCGATAAGGTCACCCCTGAGCCTCCTCTTCTCCAGGCTGAACAAGCCCAGCTCCCTCAGCCGCTCCTCATAGGACTTGCTCTCCAGGCCCCTCACAAGCTTCGTCGCCCTTCTCTGCACCCGCTCAAGCACGTCGATGTCCTTCTTGTAGCGAGGGGCCCAAAACTGAACACAGTACTCGAGGTGCGGCCTCACCAGAGCTGAGTACAGGGGGACGATCACCTCCCTAGCCCTGCTGGTCACGCTGTTCCTGATACAAGCCAGGATGCCGTTGGCCTTCTTGGCCACCTGAGCACACTGCTGGCTCATATTCAGCCGACTATCCACCAGCACTCCCAGGTCAAACAAATGAAACATCTAATAATATATTAATTATTAATAAAAAATAAACAAATGAAACATCTAATATCACGTATTGGATAGTTACCTTGGTTGCTACTGACATATAGGAAGAACAGTACAACTGACTCAGTACCTATCTGATGTTCTACCTCAATATCTTTTACCCTATACTTTAACAACCACAGTTCAGCACAGCTGTTTGAGACAGAAGTAATAAAAAGCCAAATCTCACGCTTTGCAAAAAACAGATCATTGCTTTTCAATATGAAGCTAATACCCTACTCAGTTCCCCTTTCATTTCCTTTTGTTCTCCCCAGACTATTTATATATATGAACTTCTACCTGAGACCAAATCTCTTAATAAACTGCTAAAGGTTACTCTGTTGTTCTTCAGTAGAACCTTAACTTCTTGCAATTATTGCCACGGAACACGTACAAAGGTCTTGGTATGAGAGCAACAGAGAGACACATAAATCCATTATTTTTAGAGAGGACCACAATATAAAAAAGGAAATGACAAACATAGCAATAACCCTGTGATATACCTCAATATTGGCAACTACATCTGTGGAATATCATGGTTATTTTCGAAGAAGAAAAGAAAAACATGTCTCTAGCAGTCCAGGAGGTTAGTGAACGCTGCAAAAAGTTACACTGGTAATGGTGGGATCATATAAAATCCCCAAATTTGTGAAAAGGTTACAGACTTCATTGTGTGAAAACATTAATCTTTCGTGCCCATCCCCACAATTTGTAAGCCCCTGTCATGCGTTAGCTGGCCAAGTCAAGGTGCCGTGTAACAGGTTAATGTCCACAGCTCATCATGGCTGAGATACCCATAAGGAATGTGCAGAAGAATTTAAGATAAAAAACAAAACAAACATTTACAAAGTGACGCAGCAAGACTGCTCTCTTGCTGGGTGTACCCAACGTGTGTGTGTGCGCTCAGGAACAACAGAGCTGAGAGCAGTTCCAGAAGAACATTGTATTCTCCCTGGCAATTTAGAAAGCTAGAGTCTGATTTATCTATTTACTGTAATGTTATTCATAAATAGAAGAAAGTGTGATCTAAAAGAAAAACATGACCTAGCTATGGGAGAAACCCAGGCTCGCCAGATCTGCATCTCGTGTTACAGTTCCTTTAACTCACTCTTAACTGAGTTTTAACTCAGGACAAGCTAAATTACATTTCTAATCTAAAAATCACAAAGAAAAAAAAATCCACACATAGAATTCAGTAATGTTACTATTGAAAGGAACATCTGATGTGGCAGTAAATTAGAGAGTCCTAAGTGTCTCTGTATTATTCTGTTTGCCACTGTAAGACTTCCAGCACGCAGAGGACAGAGCCCTTTGTTATTTCTGAAACTGAGATGTTCACCATTGGTAATTAAGGCCAAACGGTGCTGGGATCTGATGGATAGATCAGATTTTCAAGAGCACACATATTCAGACACACACAGAGCATCGGTCTCCTTGTGTCCCTTGCCTCCTGTTGCTCTCAGACTGCCTCGAGCTCCGCTTATGATACATAAGTTTTAGGGCACCAGAAACCCTGCAAAGCAGTAGACTTTACAGCTGCACCAATGTCCAACAACCAGTTTCTCCTGGACAAACTGTGATCTTCATAGTATTCAAAGGAGGACTTACAGAGAATGTAAAGGATTGACATCAAAGTCAATGAGCATTTCACTAACTGGTTATAATGGGAAAAAGAATGAATTCTGTGCTGAGCCCTTCTGAAGTTCCCACCTTGAAAGCATCACAGATGAAGCTAATGGCAGAGACCAGTATGAATTAAAACACCACAGGCTGCAAAATGTCTTGAATCCCAGCACTTTGGAATAATTTTGAGTGCCCACGATGTGCCGTTGTTACAAAGACAGCATTAACACTGCTGATTTATACAGAGTGGGCACAATGCTTATTATTCCATGCAACCTGATTAACTGAACAACTAATTCATGAGAAACCAAATAAACACGGGGGAACACGAACAGGAGGAACTGAGAGATGTGTCTTAGAAAGGAAATTCTCATCCTTCTATGAAACCATTTTCCCCCCAGGGTACAGCAAGGATGCTCAGAAACATCTGGCTAGAGGAGGGGCTCACATGCTTATTTTTACTGTATCTTGTTTCTTGGTACATCTTTGATGCTTCCCTTTCTAAAGATACTGTACTGACTGAGAGGGACTGCTCCCAAATGCTAAACTGCAATGCCATCCGCTGCTTCCCCCCAAAATAAACAGACAATGAATGAAAAACATTTCAAACAAAACACGTGCAAATACAGATGTGAGCACACATACACATGTGGATCCTATTTTCTCTGCATGTTGATTATGTGGTATTATCAGGGGACAATGTTATTATCACTCAGTATTTGTTTAAGCAAAACATTGTCAGAGAGCAAAAGCAAAGTTCCTAAACATCACCACTGCAGAATTTGCCAGCTGGGTTCGAAGGAATTCCAGTATACTAGAAATATAGACAGCAGGACAGAAAGAGACATTTGTTATGTGCCCCTATTCCCTTTAGAAGTGCTAAAGCTTAGGAATTTTATTCTCACAAAGTACTAAACTGAAAATATTGTTGGTGAAATTCCAGCTAAAGAGATACCAGCGTAATATGTAATTTTTTTTTTTTTTTACTTTATAGGGTTCAACGTTAACATTATTTGTGTAAATATTCAGCACTGTATTTAGTAACCACCACAAGTGGCAGATTTATAATCTAATGAATGCTTTAATGACCTTCGAGAGCAGAAGCATTCTGTTTTCATATTACATATCCAGAGTTGTCAAAAAACAATGGAGTTAGAAGCACTGGAAGACTATTCCAAAATTACACGAGGCATTGTTTGAGGATGATCTGATTTTTCACTTGCTTTCTGTTTACAGCCTAAAAAGAGCAGTCCACCTCACTTGAGATTCAACAATTTCCTATAGGTGAAAGGTTTGGAGGCTTATAAACTTTCCCCTACAAATCTCATATTGCTCATTTCCTGTCAGCTCACATCTTAAAATGTCATTTAGACTGAATCACTATATACCCTGAGTATAAACATGCCCATCTGCTCACGGGTGGACAACTGTGAAGTGAATACTATCTGAAGGAATACTAAACAGCAAAGCAGAGACAGATTTCCACAGGTGCTCTTTATCCTCACTTACTTTCCATCCATCTTTCTCTCGCTTGAACCCACTCGGACACTTGGGTGCACTCTGGCCCAGTCAGGAGAGAACTGGCGTGACTTGCTCAAAGGAGGGGAACACCGAATGAAATAGCAGCATTTGTTGAGACCTTCGGGAAGGATTTTCAAAGGAGATCAGTTCCCTGTGCCTTCTGAAGAGAAGGAGCTAACGCCGTACTGAAAACCAGCCGTTAATACGATGCTAAAATGGTCCCACGCATGGAAGAAGCATAAAGGAAACTATCTAGACCCTGCAGGCTTAGCCAGGGCAGCGTAACATGGATTAGAAGCAGATGCCATTTTCCTGATATAAACAAGGGATCACTCTCGTGTCTGCTGCATGCATAACCACAGGGCCAGAGCACTGAGGTCACAGGGAAGGGTGACTGCTTAGAGCAGGGGGGGTGGGAGCACACCCACCATGGAGCTGGCGTGTTTTCGGCAGTTTCTCCCAGATCTTATCAAGGGATTAGATCCTCATGCCATGGTATTTAAGTGAAGACAACTGAGGAAAGGGGAAGGAAACATTTATTAGTAAAGATCTTTCTTTTCTTCTTTTTTTTTTGACTTGCGAAAGTGCTTAGTGGAAATGGAGTTTTACCACTGCCTGTAAAGACAGCAAAGTCAAGCCAAGATGGAGAACTTTTTGACTGTTTTACCTTTCCTATCTCTTCCCAGGGATGAAGGGCCCAAATCCTACCAAGACCTGAATGATCCAATCTGAGTGTTCAACTGAATAAGCAAGCAAGCACTGCACTTCAAAGCAGTGCCTGAAGGCAGCTGGACGATTCTCCTTGCCATAAAATCCACACCTAGGGGCTCACCTGTTTGGGTTGGGCACCACAGATTTTGCACCCCACCAAGCACCATCAGATGTATCCAACATGTGGTGGTGGCTTGCCTGCCTCCTTAAAAATCTAACAGCAGGCTTGCAGAACACAGTGCATGTATTTTTGCTGTCATTTCAAGTCAGAAAGATCTGTTTTGACAACTAAGCCGCCCAACTTAAGTGGCTACTTTTGTTAGAAGGCTGGGAACAAACTGGATAAAAATGCAAGAAGTTACTTGGGTTGTTTTGAAACTATTAATTTTTGCAAAAGCCAAAGAGACCAACTTCCATAGCTCTTCAGGGAGTGAAATCCCCCTGTTCAGAGGCCATTCAAAGTACCTTGATTACATTCAGAATGTTAAAATTGTACTTTTGTAATTTTACTTGAATTTTTAACTTTAATTTTAATGTTATAAATTCAATATTATAAAAGGACTTACTCTCTCTTCTGCATCAGTTGACCAGGACTACATGTTCTACTATCCAATAGAGAAAGAAGGGAAAAGCCCTTTGCATTCCTTTCCCAAATCTGTAATCAAGGCAGGAGCAACATTAAATCCTCAGCATATTGGTGCTTGTTTCTCAAGGCAAACATTTATGTGCTCTCAGCTGACTGGTTCTTAAAACTAACAAAGCTCTGTCAAGAAGGCATTAGAAGGAAAAAATGGGTAAAGAAAAAGCCAAAAGAAGCACAACCCAGTAGCCCTGCATGGCAAGGTAATACATTGTATGTTTTTACTCTAAAATAGTGACCTAAAAAGCCTTATACTGTTAATGATAGCACATTTTACCTGGCACCAGTGAAGGCAGTAATTCCAGAAATCTCTCAAGAGTCTCATAATTCTTTGCCTGTCCAGACTGTCCTGGCCTCTGGAACTAAAACCAAATCCTCTTCACTGCTTATCTTTGACCATTAATGAATAACATTACCAATGTTATTCAGAGGTTCTGATTTACTGCAGTTGTAGCAGTACAACACTCTCTAGCTGTACAATATAGGACTACATGCAATTGCGGTTTGAATAACACTTTAAATTCTTTGGAAACGAGAAGTCCTAGTTCAGAATGATTATTTTTGTTATTACTGTACGTTTCTTAAATCAAGACGAAAAGAAAATCATCTATACTGCAACTCAAAACTGACTGACTTTAATTACCTGAGTTATCACTCAGTTCACTGCCACAGAAATCAATCGGGACCATAACTGAACGCTCCAGGAATTCTTCTCCAAAGCAAATCATAAACATTTTATTATACTACGCTGAAACTTAAAATGCGATAAATACAGAGCAGTTCAGATATACCTAAAGAATAAACAGTTCACACCTGACCCTGCCCGAAAAAAAAAATATTTATGATCCTTCCGAGTCAGAAAAAGACAACACTGAGCAGATAGCTAATCAGAACACTTAATCCACTTCTCCACCCATTTCTAGCTAGCAGATCCTATCAATCAACAGCCTGAGAGTCTTTCAGACCTTCAATGGATCTGAAAATTAAACTGAAGCTTGGAAAAATGTCTTAGAGATTGTAATGATAGCTGGCTACAGATGAGACCTGCTATACTTAAATATATATATATTTATCCTGTTTTGGGATAATTAAAAAAAAAAAAAAAGTTTATTTTGGGGAAGGAATTTCCCATAAATATATGAGTTTCTGAAGGAAGCACATTTTATTTCTACCTGCTAGCCACCTGCCTAGAAGATCTTGTGGATCTCATTCTACTGAGTGGAGTGAGAATCTAATGAAGTCATTCTAGGCAAGGCATCAGAAATCTGACAGTTCAGTTTCCCAGGGAAATTGAATCTGTTCCAAGATAAAAGTTGTTTTGTAAAAATGGCACTTTTTAATTTCTAAATAGAGGTTTCCAAAGAAAAATACCTCACCATTTCTAACTATAATCTTACCATATGCCTGAGCAATGAATGAGAGGATGTTTTACAGTCCTGGGAACAAAGCAAGGACTGGAAGGCAACTTGCAGAAGCTTTCTGCTCCCTTACTTTCTGAACTATGATCCAGTGAGAAAACAGGCTAAGAAATCACTTTACCTGGCACAACTTGTCTTTCCCAATGAGTGAGCAATCTTTGAAAGGGGAGGTATAACTGGTGTGATGTAACCTGCACCTCCTCAGTTCACAAACACAGCAAAAGTCATAATTCAACTAACACACCTACAGAATCAGAATCTCTTTTCCCCATCTCAAAAATTAACTTTTTATTCCTTTAAAACAGATTTTGTTTAAGATGCCACAATCTGTACCTGACTGAAATACTCTTACTCCTTCTAGAAGTCTGTAGCATTGTGGATTTCCCCTACCAACGTGGTAAACAAGATGCAACTTGCTTCACTCAAGATCTGTTTTTCCTTTCTAATACACTGCTCAGAGAGAAGTACATGCTTTCATGAGTTTATCTGCAAGATCCACATTCTTGTTTCCATTTTAAAAGAGCAGTACTTCTGGCAATAAAGTCTGTGGATTTTTCCAAAAGTGAGTGAAAATCTTAAGATACCCAGCTCATGAGGTGTCAGGAGATGCGTAAGTTCAGAAAGCCAGTAAACATCACCAGGCATATGAGAGGAAGTACTTTCCAATATTGGGATGGCACGTTTCTGGGTATTTGCTCCAAAATCATGACTGAGGGTTGACGTTGGCTTTGAAAACCATGGTTGTAAGTGGATGACATGTAAACAGCAGAGACTTCAGGGAGAAAGAATGATCTGGGCATCAGTCAGTGGGTGGTGAGCAATTGCATTGTATATTCCTTTATTATTATTTTACCTTCCTTTTCTGTCTTATTAAGCTGTCTTTATCTCAAACCATGAAGCTTTACTCTTCTACATTATTTTTCTTCCTTTGACTCTCTCCCCCACCCTGCTGAGTGTGTGCTGCTGAGCTGCCTGCCAGGATAAACCACAACACATGCCTACCTAGCATGGCCCCTGCTGAGGTAGGCCCGGTATCTAACCTGCATCAGGATGAAGGCAGCAACTTGAGCCACACAGAGGAGTGGAAGCAAGTTACTGCATGGATCCAGAAGAGGAGCCCGTCTGCCTGCTCAGCCTCCACTACTGAATACGTATGAGGCTTTAGGTATGGCAGACCACAGATATGTAAAGATGGAAAAATAGGCATCTGGGCAAGTTCTCCCTCCAAGGTCAGATCAACAAAGGCCAGATCAACCAAGGCCTTGTAGCACGTGCAGTATTAAAACCAGCACTATGAAAAAACAGCAGCCAGTTGTAGTCACAGGTGACTCCACGGTCAAAGGAACAGAGGCTCCCATCTGCAGACCAGACCTTCTTCACAGACTAGTTTGCTGCACTCCTGGATCTCGAATCACAGATGTTATCAGTAAGGTTTTGAGCATTATACAGCCTTAGGACTATTAAACACTTTTCATTTTTCAAGTGGGTACCAATGATGTAGCTACAGGAAGCCTGAGGTGTATCAAAAAAAGATTTTAGAGCCCTTGGGAGACAAGTAAATGACTCAGGAACACAGACAGTGTTTTCCTCAATCAACTTCTAGACTAGTAATGAAAATTGGCCTATTAGTACCATCGATTTGTAAAGCTGTAGATCAATCAATAACAAAGAAAATTATTATTACAGCGCCTGCCTCCCACTTATCTAAAAGATTTCTGAATTGAAGCTGCAATACACCTGCACTACTGATTTGCTATACGAAAGTGCAATATTAGAGATACTCACTTTTACCAAAATAATTCTTGATAGCTCCTCACATACTGGCTTTTCTTCTTCCTTCTTCAAGCCTTCCGATTCAAACAAGGTGTTGTAACTTTCCAGCATTTTAGTCATTATCTTGTTGCAGATCTCTTGTTCTTTTATACCTTCAAATCCAGAGGGCACACTAAAGTTGGACGGAACATGAAGTAGAACATTAGATACTCAAGAGTGAATCGTTCTCATACAGCATCCCTGTAACGTTTCTATTGTGGACACAGGCTCTCAAACCTAAGACAACTCTTAGGTTTGTCTGCAGTTTTTCTTAGTAATATTAAGTACTGTATCTGGTGGTCAAACTATCTCCTCCACAAAGTCTAGGCAGAGATCTAATTGAGAAAACCACCAAACGAGATACCACCAACCTTGCTAAAAGTTGGGTTGATGACTGCGGCACAGACAGCATGAGGCATTTAAATTCTCTGAACTGTTACTGGGAAGAGTCAGATTCCTTGAAAAAGTGATCGGTGATGATCTCTAAGGTATACGATGAGTCAAAGAAATAAGAAAACCCACACGCCGAGTGGAACACTAAAAGGAAATGCTAAGCAAGATCCTCTATAGCTTAAGGTGACCCCATGACACATCACATTTCTTCAACTGATTTTGACTTGCTATTTGTCTCAAAGATAGGCTAATAACTCAAAAATAGTTTTAAAACAAAGAGATGGCAACCCTGTCCCGTGGTTTAAAAAAACACAACTCACAACTGAGCACCCAATTGATAAGCATCTAATGATCATCTCTTGGAATGTAGGCATTTTGCATGTTTTATTGAACCCAAAACACATTTAAATTCCGTTTTAATGTAAAAGTAGGCTCTCTGAACAATCTCCTTCAGCATTTAAAATGTTTCTCCAATCATACAGAATTTCCCATCGTACAGCATTCCCCGCAGATGTACTCTGCTCTCAATGACCCATGAAATGGCCACAATGATGTGAATTCTATAAAGAATTATAAGGTGGCAGAAACTGAAAATCAGGAGGTAGAGAAAACCCAGAAATAATTTAAAGGGAAGAAGCAGATGAGGAAAAAAAAAAACCCACAACAGGAAAACATTCCAAGTATTTTTTGGCTGAGAATATCTACGCGATTTTATGAGAGGAAAAACAACCTAACTCCCCCAAAATTAAACAAATGCCATCTGAACTATTTTACAGAGATAAAACTTGAAAATAAATTAATTATTTACTATAATCAGCAAATTAAAAATTACAAATAACTGGCTACTGTAAAACTGTACCTATTGCTTATTGGAGTCAAATGTTAATTGAAGTAAAAAGACTGAAAGCAGATACTCCCAGAGACCTGCCATCAAAAAAAAGGCCTTCTTGTAGAGTTTGCATATTACTTATCCTTTTCAATACAATGCAATGTATTATATCCTATATAATGTAATATATTATCCTAAATATAATGTATAATATCCTTTTCAATGTAATGCAAATACTCTCTGCAATGCATCTACCTGTCAACAGGGAGAGGATCCTACTGCAGCAGAGCGTGTCCGTGCAAACCCTAGAGGAGGATCTTTACTGATGTCATTTTAACATCCAAAATGTGCAACAGAGTTGCAGGACCTGAAGTTTAAATGAACGGAACTATTTTACATGGCAGAACCATTGCCAACGGTGAAATGGGTCAGTCTCAGGAGCCTTAAATCAGATGATTCCATTAGTGTGGAACCTGGCCTCAGATTACATAAAAAATTGGGAAAATTTCTATGGCTGGATAAGCATGGATCCAAGTCGCTTTTAAGAATGCCATACATTCACTAGAAGATAGTAATGGTCCTGAATAAAAGAAAGTGTGTGGAAGCAT
>JAACYQ010023850.1:0-15355 GCA_011075105.1 Heteronetta atricapilla | reverse complement strand
AAGTCAAGGTAGACCACATCCACAGCCTTTCCCTCATCCACCCAGCGCGTCACTCTGTCATAGAAGGAGATCAGGTTCGTCAGGCATGACCTGCCTTTCATAAACCCATGCTGACTGGGCCTGATCGCCTGCTTCCCCTGCAAGTGCTGCATGATGACTCTCAGGAGGATCTGCTCCATGAGCTTTCCTGGCACTGAGGTCAAACTGACAGGCCTGTAGTTTCCCGGGTCTGCCCTCCGGCCCTTCTTGTAGATGGGCGTCACGTTTGCTAGCCGCCAGTCGATTGGGACCTCCCCCGATAGCCAGGACTGCTGATAAATGATGGACAGTGGCTTGGCCAGCTCCTCTGCCAGTTCCCTCAGTACCCTTGGGTGGATCCCATCCGGCCCCATCGACTTCTGCACATCTAAGTGCCGTAGCAGGTCACCAACCAGTTCTTCATGGATAATGAGGGCCACATCCTGCTCCCCATCCCCTTCCACCTGCTCAGGGTACTGAGTATCCAGAGAACATCCGGTATTGCCGCTAAAGACTGAGGCAAAGAAGGCATTGAGCACCTCCGCCTTTTCCTCATCTCTTGTAACTAAGTTTCCCCCCGCATCCAGTAAAGGATGGAGATTCTCCTTAGTCCTCCTTTTTGTGTTGATATATTTATAGAAACGTTTTTTTTATCTTTAACAGCAGTAGCCAGATTTAGCTCCAGATGAGCTTTGGCCTTCCTAATTTTGTCCCTGCACAGCCTCGCTACTTCTTTAAAGTCCTCCTTAGTGGCCCGCCCACTTTTCCAAAGCTTATAAACCCTCTTTTTCCTCCTAAGCTCAAGCCACAATTCTCTGTTGAGCCAGGCCGGTCTTCTTCCCCGCCAGCTCGTCTTTGGGCACGTGGGGACAGACCGTTCCTGCGCCATTAAGACTTCCCTCTTGAAGAGCGCCCAGCCTTCCTGGACCCCTCTGCCCTTCAGAACCACCTCCCAAGGGACTCCACCAACTAGTGTCCTGAGCAGCTCAAAGTCAGCCCTCCGAAAGTCCAATACAGCGGTTTTACTGGTCCCCTTCCTGGCCTCGCCAAGAATAGTGAACTCCACCATTGCGTGGTCACTCTGCCCAAGACAGCTCCCGACGATCACGTCCTCCACCAGTCCTTCTCTGTTTGTGACGAGAAGGTCTAGCGGGGCACCACCCCTGGTAGGTTCACTAACCAGCTGCGTCAGGAAGCTATCTTCCACGCTCTCCAGAAACCTCCTAGACTGCTTTCTCTGGGCTGTGTTGTGCTTCCAGGATATGTCAGGGAAGTTGAAGTCCCCCACGAGTACAAGAGCTGATGATTTTGCAACCTCTGTCAGCTGTCTGTAGAATTCCTCATCCGTCTCCTCATCCTGGTTTGGCGGTCTATAGCAGACCCTGACCAGGACACTAGCCTTGTTGTCCCTGCCGATCCTAACCCAAAGGGACTCGACCTTGTCATTCCCAACCTCGAGTTCTACAACCTCGAAAGACTCTCTAATATAGAGAGCCACACCACCACCCCTTCTATGCTGCCTGTCCCTTCTATAGAGCTTATAGCCAGGCATTGCAGCACTCCAGTCATGAGACTGGTCCCACCACGTCTCCGTGATGGCAACCAAGTCGTAGCCTGCCTGCCGCACGATGGCTTCCAGCTCCTCCTGTTTGTTACCCATGCTGCGTGCATTGGTGTAGATGCACTTCAGCTGGGCCATTGCCTTATCCTCCAGCCTTGCCATTGTTCCCCCTGGCACAGCCCCAACAATCCTAGCCTCAGCCCCATCCCCCTTCCTACCTAGTTTAAAGCCCTCTCAATGAGCCCTGCCAGTTCCTGGCCCAGGATCCTTTTTCCCCTAAAAGATAGGGACCCGTCTGCAGCCATCAGGCCAGGTGCTGAGTAAAGTGCCCCATGATCAAAAAACCCAAGATTTCTGCGTTGGCACCAGCCCCGGAGCCACGTGTTTAACAGGTGGGCTTTCCGTGTCCTCTCTGTACCCCTCCCTGCCACCGTAGGGATGGACGAAAACACCACCTGCACTCCCGCTCCATCCACTAACCGACCCAGTCCCCTAAAGTCCCTTTTGATAGCCTTGAGGCTTCTCTCTTCGATGTTATCACTGCCCGCCTGGACTATCAAAAGGGGGTAATAGTCAGAGGGGCGTACCAGGTTAGGAAGCTTCCTGGCAACGTCCCTGACCCTGGCCCCAGGGAGACAGCAGCCTTCCCTACGGGTAGGGTCAGGCCGACAAATAGGGCCCTCTGTTCCCCTAAGAATCGAGTCACCAACAACAATAACCCTCCTGTCTTTCTTGGTGGAGGCAGTCCTGAGGCGCGGAGTCGACCTCCTCGCCCCAGGCATCCTCCTGGGAACATTTGCTACCTCTTCCTCACACACCGGCCTCTCAATCTCTAGGGCCTCAAACCTGTTGTGTAAGGGCACCTGGGAAGGTGGGGCCGGAAGGGGAGAGCATCGCCTGCGATGTCGAGCAGGGACCTGTTTCCATTCCTCCTCAGCTCCCAGATCCCCTCCCTCTGCCCGACAGGGACAGGGCAGGGGGTCCGCCCCCATTTGAGGAGTCTCACCTCGGCACCTCCCCTTGAGGCCCTGCAGGGAGTTACTCCAGAAGTCTATCTCCCGCTCACACTCCCTGATGGCCCTCAATTATATATATATAAAACAACTGTTAAACCGGATGGAATTTTTAGGACTCTGAAATGCAAATCTGTGTACAGAATTAGGAAGAAAGTTATACATACTGCTCACAGGTGGGTGGAATTCCAGGAAGTGTGAGGACACCTAAACATCTTCAAAAAGAAAGTGGCAAAAATAAGATAGTTTGGTCTCAGTTCCAGCCTTACATTTGGAGCATGCAGTGATGCTGAGCTAGCAGGTAAAGTTTTAGACTTGAAAGAGGTGCAAATACAGCGTAATACCCATTGAGAACAGTACTAGCTTGTCGATCAAACAGTAGAGATCATAGTCTGCACCTATAAGCTTGTGGTGCTTCAGAAAGAAGGCGTAGTATTGCAATTTTTACATGGGGGGGGGGGATGGTCATTCAGGCACAGGAGCTTATCTGTCAACAAATAGTTGACAATCAGAAATTGAAATTAATTAGTATTAGAATCAATTGTTTACAAAGGCAAACTGCAGCTCACTGAGGCTGCTCTGTATGTTACAGCTCAGTTTAGGTAGGAAGTCAAGTTCCCTTAAAAAGCCATGGCAGAGCTTGTCTGACATGAACACCTTTTCTCTCTTTCCTGCTCACATCACACCATGCAAAGAAGTTAGTATTTGTAAGCACCTATGGCCAAAGTTATAATATTTGATGTGGATATTGGCAGAGTACTTGCTGTCAAGAGCCTGTGAGACTCAATGGAAATACCTTGATGGAAAACGTAGGTAAAACACAGCCATACCACTAGGGCAGCTGGCCAAGAAACAAGTACCAGTTTCTTTAACTACATGCATTACCACTTCAGGTCTTGAACATTTGTTCTGTGCTACCACAGGCTACAGCTGCTATTGACTTACAGTTTCCTGTAGAGGGAAGTATTCACTAATGTATAAAAAACAAATACTGAGTCAAACAATCTTTGTCAAAGTTGGAAATGTGGCAGTGTGTGAGTGAAGAGCGCAGAAGTAGAATGTCAGGATTGGTATTCACTGAATTAGTTTGTACAGAGAAGTCAAAACATTTCAAGGGATAAAATTGTCAGCTTTCCGAGCAAATGAAAACTTATTAAATCAATGGGAAATTAAAAATAGGTGTCTTAAATCTCACCTCTTTATGATTTAGGAGCCTAACTCTGTGCTTTGATGCTGACATTATTAACCTAATTAAGAAGAAAAATAAGATCTTAAGAGCCCTGGAGATTCCTGTGTTTCCCTGGCTGTATGCTTCTGTCTCGGCTTTGTAGTCCTTTCTGAAAAAAAAAAAAAAAAAATCTGCCTCTTGTTTTTAAGGAGAGGATGTAACTCCTGACTCCTGGCCTGTCCTGGGGTGCACGAGCATTCCTGAGGCAGCACGTGGGACTGCTACCTGTTCTGAGTGTTTCAGGTAGTCCCTGCACCAACAGGGCCCTTCTGTCCGAAATCTTCATGTCTCCCTTGCTCTGTTCCACAGATTCAACAGCAAGGATGAAGAAAAACTTAAGAATGTTTCTTCACTTTCCACAGGACCTCTTCCTAGCCAGAACTTACTATTTGCAATGCACTCCTAGAGAAGACAGATTAGCAGGTTGGATTCAAACAGCGAAAACAGTACTTTCATCCCTCCCTTTCTTTTTGAATAAAAGAGCAATGAGGATCATTTTGTTGTTTGTAGGTACATACTTTAACACATGAACCTGCATCATAGGTAAATTGGGCTCTAAAAGAATAGGTAGAGTAGCATCTATCAGGAAAGCCTGTTCATGCTTTCAGAAATGAACTGGTTCTGACTGAAGAGGAGCTAAATGGCAAAGAAGGGCTTGGGTGCATGCAAAACAATCATCTCACAACGTCCACAGGATGACAAAGATTTTGAGGAGCACACAGGTTTTTTTTGGACTAGGTAATTAAAAAAAAAAAAGTAAAAAAGCCACCTCCATTGTCTAAAGCAATGTTCATAAAGAAAGCTACCTGGACTCCTTTGAACACTAAAGGTGTATATTTTGATGAAACTTTCATTACATATTTTTCCTTTAAAAAAGCATTCAGTTTTCAGCTACCATGAAATCATATTTATTTTATTAATTCATCCCCTCCCAGGATTTAGGCTATGGAAGCGCTAGATGAAGACTGGAGGAAACTCCTATCACCCGTTCAGCCAGCAACACAAACATACACAATGCTGAATTTCATTACATGCCCTGGAGCGAACCCAGTAATGTACCTAATGAAAGCACATCTTCCAGAAAGGCATCAGAGCCCACAAGGTGCCAAATCTTGCAACATAAATTGGATCAGGACTTCTTAACTTTGAGCAGAGGCAGTATTTTATTTGCAGAAACTTGATTTCTCCCACATACGGGTGGCATTTGCTAAGTTCCTGAGAGCTCCCTTTGGCTCAGGAAACTTTCAAAGCTACCTACCACTTTTATATGCTGGTAACAGCTTGTCTCCATGTCTCCATTAGCTACGTTTTCCTGCTTCTTTTTCACAGCTTCATGTGAAGTTTGTCTAATCTCTCAGTAGCTACTTAATGCTGCTGTGAATAAAACTGTGGGAGTATTCCATGAGCACACGGAGATCAGCTACATTTAGCTCTGGTTGAACCTGCACCACAGAAATGAGTTTAGTGAAAGCTAAAGCTTTTCCAAAGCTAACTAATACATCAGTGCTGTGGGCTTTTGGGAGCTCAGCTTCCTGTCTGTGTCCCCCACACACCACATATTCAAACCCCGCTAAAAGAAAGCGGCCACAGCTGCTTCTTGGGCTAGGGAAAGGTTGGCACAGGAATCCCGTTTGAGTAGTGGCTCCCAGAATTTTTGCACTAATGCTCCAGAATTACATGCCAGAAAAGCCATTTTTTCCATTTCATACTGGATTTGTGCTTGTTAAACCCATTTCAATTGCACGATATTCCAGTACTTCAAAATGGAAAGAAGGTTTACTTCTGTATAGGTAAGGTTTGACTTCTTGGCTGTTCTTCCTTAAATTTATGTTAATCCACTAGGGTAGAGAGAATGATTTGATTTTTCAGTTTTCTTCCCCTAATAGAACATTTTGCATATTTTGAGGGTTCTTACGTTGGTACTAAGCTTTCCACATCCCTTCTTCCCTCCTCTCTGTATACTAGTTCTGCAGCTCTTCAGCTTCAGGAATAATTAAATACATGGTGGGCTTCCAAGATGTAAGAAAGCTATGGATAATGATGCAAAGGACAAACTGTTTGGACACTTCCCCAGGTTTTTAACAGCCTCATTATTACAAGCTAGCCAGAAATAATTTTAAAGCCTCACCTCCTTTGGCTAGGAAAACAACAACAGAAAATATATTTTATGTGCTTACATTCAAATGATTGTGTGCTGCTTACTGAACAGGAGCAGCGTCTAACCAAGTAAGATATGTAACAGCAACCTGAAGAGGAGGATCCGCATGACTAAAGGAAGCTTCACTTGAGTATTTTGTTTAAAAGTTTATGAAAGAGTTTGATTTTTTTTTATGCAAGATTTAAAACATTTTACTGGCGGTTTAATAGTTCATTTAAAAAAAAGCAATTTAATTACTATTGCATGGGAGGGAGTTGCAGAGAAGATGAGAAAAGTAGGGATAAAAATCTAAGTACCAGTGAACAATTTTAATTGCATTTACACGGATAGCTGCTTCTTAGCTTCTTTTAAATTTGTTGGATTTTTATGGGTAAGCAGATGTTTGACTATAAATGAGAATATCCTACCCAAACAATCTTAGTGTAGATAAGACACAGATGTATTACAACCCTGAAAAGCAAGCTATGATTAACTTTTTCAGTATATTTTACCTTAAGTACTTCAGAAATAATTGAACATATTTCAGTAATTACACGCAGTAGCTGTTTAATGAACAGCGTGATGTAACTAGTACTAGCAGTTACTCAATTTTTGTAACTTCTGAAGGAAACGAGCTATCTTCTTTTTGAAAATGTTGTTCTGATTAAAAAATAAAAATAAAAAAAATCACATTCCTCTGCACTCCTTTCTGTCTCCCCCAAATAGATGAGAGCACCTCACAAGTCAAAGGAAGCAAATCAGCCTAAGCCAATGAGCCTGAACGTGGAATGAAATCCCTGGGTTAAATGAAGTAACCTGGTAGCAAACACATAAGACTGCAGTGGTGGTTCAGCCAGCTCTGAGAGCTGTGAAACATTTGCTGCATCACATCATCTTCACTTTCCTCCTTCTTGAGGAACTCAACACGACAATGCTTCAGAAGTTGCTTCATGGTCTTTTATTCCTCTAATGGGAATCCTTCCATTTAGTTTAAATGTTTTCCAATTCAGGCCCTTCGGGTTGCACTGGAGAAATGCCCAGGAACTGAGCTTTCTTAATGCTTTAGGCATCCCAAACCAAATGGCTGTGCTTGAGAGCGGGCCTGCAACACAGCTTCTCTTAACAGTACCAGGAAGTCCTATTCCTAAGCTCCTGCCTCCAGACCAGTGAGGCAGAGAGGTCTCCATAAAAGAGGGCCAACAAGGTGGCCACCTTGTTGACGCCAGAAGCGTCAGATCAGAAAGTGCAGTTTTAATGTTCAGTCTGTATCAAGAAAAGAATGAGACGGGCTGAGGGGAACCCCACTGCAGAGGAGGGATCTTGGGAAGGTGGTACGATACTCGAACTCCACTGACATGCACCTACTTGTGTAAAAGAGGGTGTTACACATAAGTTACTAGTGAGCCACACCAAAATAAATAAAGTCCTGAGAAAGAAAACATTTTCTGTTTTCAGCCTAATTTCCAAGTCATCTCAAACGAGCTGTACCTCAAGCTACATTAATTACCTTTCTTGTCAGCTCTCTTTAGATTCTTCTTGTTTCGTTTCTTGTATCATTTTGTAGACCTTAATGTGGCATTTTTCCTGCCTTTGAGGACATTTTTCTACGTCATTGAGGACATTTTTCTACGTCATTGACTTTTCTTCCACAATAGACTTCAGGTTACTACTGTATTTAAGTGAAAATTATTTGCTGCTTCTTTCTAGTCAGCTCACACTTTTTTCTTTAAACATAAGTCCAAAACCCAGCACACCCCTTGTGTCTATTCTGATTCTTATACTTAAAAGCGTGCTGACTGCTTGCAGTTGCACTGTTTGCTATCAACCTATTCTCCTCATATGGGTTTCCACACTGTTTCCATATGGACTATATCCATCTTTAGGGTTGCTTTTGAGATAAGATAGTAGAATATTACTTTCAGCATTACCAATGTACGGACTTCTGCCAGCTCAGATGCGTCTGTCATTGGATATATTTTCTCTTATCCTTAACAGAACTGTGCTGTAGGAAGCCTACATTACAGACTTCTGCTAAGTATCAAATATAATCTCAGCTCTTTTTGTTATTAGTAATATTTAGAGATGTTATTTTTTATTTTATTTTTTTATTTTATTTTTTTTTACAAAGGGAGAGTTTGATACAACGATCACATGCATACTCTAACGATCCTCTTTGTCAACAAGATACCCACCCAATGGAAAAATGGTCCCATGTGATTGAGACATATTTTATATTGATATAATTAATAAACAGGTACTGTGGTAGTACCAAAAGAAAGGATAAAAATAAGTTTACTGGCTGAGGATTATGACATAGGTACTTCATCACATGCTTAAAAGAACTTATTTCCAGTCACTTCACCTGTAGGCACCGTCTGCGCCATCTCAGTTATCAGTGTGGTATATGGCATAAAAATCCCCAAAGATTTCAGAAAACTCTTTCTGAAATGAGAGTTTGAGCTATAGATGCAAAAAGGCAGCAGCTGCAGAAGGCACTGACTGCACAAACTCAGTACATCACTAATGCTCCTGGGCTGGATTCCCTGACTGTGAACTCACCCAAGTCTCCAATACTATATTAGCTCCAATATTAGATGCTGTGGTGGGTTGGGTTTTTATTTTTAATCTATGATTTAACAAGTTGTTATGCATCGAGACATGCATTTTTGCCTCTACTTTGTTTTCATTCATTTTTAGCTTCCAATCTTTTTGGAAAGCTCAAGGAAGTGAAGAGAGAGGTTTCAGGCATCTGACCGCAGGAAAGTCACATGCTGAGGTACTGGGATAATCCAAGGTACCCTGTTGAGAGAGATAACGGAGGCCCTGCAAGGCTCTAACCAGCCCGCAAAGTAGATCAGCCTCTGTAATTGTTCTGCTAAGTAAGTTAGGGGTGGAGAACCAAAAGGGCTGTAAACAAGTCATGTTTAAAGCTAACGCCTGCCCAAAGCAGGAAGAAATACGTGGTGCATGTGTGTTATTTGCTGACACACGTGTTAAGTCCTGACCTACCTGAGAAAATACATGCATTATTGGAGGTACTGAGCATCCACAGCCTGGAAACGTTCCAGTCATCGACAAGAATAATGTACAGATCCAGGACAGAAAGTAACATGTTTTTCTGGCTGGAAAATATGGAAACTATTACCTCTGGGGAAAAATAATCCAAAACAAAGACATTCACAGGGAGCTCAGAGAACCGCATCAAAATGACTGTGGATTTGGAGGGACAAATGTATGAGGAAAGATTATGAAAGCTGAATATGAACATTTGGCTAAGCACCAATTTAATAAGGGATCAAGAGATAAGTCTACAACTATTTAATTCACAGAATGTTAATGTCATTGGTGAAGCGGACTTTTTTTTTTTTTTTTTTAAATGCACCAAGAAGTTTATTTTCTGGTAGATATGCATCCAAATTTTGGAAAGCAGTAGGAAGAGAGTGATTGAGAGTGATTTGTTCAGTGTCCCGTACAAACATTAAAATCAGTTCTTAATCAAATCTTACCTGAATCAGACTTTAAAGCGACTTGAGTGACTGAACTACAACATGGGGAAAAAACATGGAGGCTAGTTTGTGATTTCTTAGCGTGGTTCTTCTACAGATTTATTCTCCTGGAATTAAAGTTTTTTTGTTTGTTTGTTTGTTTTTTTTGCTACAAGGAGTTTCACACCATATGCTGGCTTTAACTGGAAAGGCACATTATGCCTAGGCCAAGAAGAATGCGAACATGAGCCTGACAAACAAAAAAACAATCATCAAAAAAAAAACACAAACTGACAGCAACAAACCAAAACATCACCTGCTTTTCAACCAATACGTGTTTTAAACTGAGTTTCTGATGCAACTGCATTATCCCTATTAGATTGAATCCTGATGGAAATCAGGGGAGTAAAGTCAGTAGCTCTAGTTAGGCTTTGAAGACAGCACAGCTCATAATAGCAAGTGAAAGATGAAACACAGTATTCACAGTGAGTCCTTGCACTTGCAAGGTACCAGATTGAGAGCATGATGTAACATCACTTGTTATTAATATCAGGCTACAATGAAAAGACAACCAATGGTAATTTAAATTATTATTAAGACAATGAAGGCTCTGATTATTAAATTAATTTACAGTTTTATGAAATGGAAGATAGTCTAATTTTTTCAAGGTGGGTTACTTCTATCTCCATCGTTGTAATACTTGATAGTAACTGAAGAATTTTTGAGGAGGTTTTTGAGAAACATTCTCACGTGAATGAACTTATTTAATACACCCTTTTATTCCCCTCCCCCCACCCCTAACTCTTGTTCATGCTATCATACTCAAAGACACTCAATGCAATAACTTTGCAGAATAAGTTCTCTCTGAACAAATCCTCTCTACTGCAATTAATTCATATTTTTTGGAGGGAAGAGAATGAGTTTCACAAGAGGACAACAAGATCAATCTTGAGCGTGCATTGGCTTTCTTAACTGTGGTGGACCAGAGCCTCCACAGCCAAAACTCATCACTAAGTTCACCAGCATCAAATGTCTAAAATGGCATCTGATTTTGAAAGGTTTTCACATCTAATAAGCCTTGGACTTATGCTTTTATTTGTGCGTACATCCTTTTTTTTAAAAAAAAAAAAAAAAATCACTGAGGAAAAAAACTCAAACAACAAAACCAAACACAACAGAAACAAATACCTTGCAAAAGTATTTTCTTCAAGACTTTTTTTTTTCCAGACCTAGATAATATAATTCCACAACGTCTGTTCTCATGATCAAATCATCTCCTCCCCTGAAATAACCAGACAGGGTAGAAGAGAGACAAAGGGGACGGAAGCAAGGCTTGTGTTGAAGCCTATCTTTGCTACTACTGAAGACAAGCTTAATAAAGAACGTTGAGGGAATGGACAGTGATATCCCAAACCATGCAGGGGCTGGGGGTGCTGCCATTGCTGGGTCACCCTGGCAGCAAAGGGCATCTCCCCGGGAACACCTGCCTTAGTGGGAGCCCACTTTTGGGGCAGCAAAGGGCTGTTGCTACACAAAAATTCCCCTTCCAGACATAATATAAATTTCAGCACACTCAAAAGGTAGGGATTTGGCTAACTCCCAGTTTTAAAGATATTAAAAATGTCTTTCAAGTCACTAAGGCAGCCAGATCCTATCGGTTCTCGGTGTGCTTCGAATAACAACGCTGGCTTCTATCCAGTGGGAGCAGCTTGGCTTTTTCTGCCACACTGCTGTTATTTTGAGCTGGGGCCTCAACACACAGGCACAGAAAATGAGGTTTTAGAAGATTATTAATAATAAAAATAAAAAAGTTTGAATTCTAACACTATTGTTAAGAGATTAATCTGATGAAGGGAAAAAAGCCATCTTAATTACCTGACTTAATTGGCCCAGATGGATGAACTATAATTCTGCATTAGCTTGACACGTGAAGAACAAGGCACGTGCAGGTGCTGCGGGGCACCCCTGGGCTCCGAGTGCTGGGGCAAAGAGAAGGAAATATCCAAAGGGGCAGCCCCTGCAGCTGCAGCACCCTCTCCCACTTGTCCTGTCCCTCAGATTTCAGTGGGAATACTTAAACAAGCCAAAAAGCTTTGGCCAACAGCTTTTAGCACAGGTACTAGAAGCACTGCCATTTGACGTGAGTAAGCTTGGAGTCCTAGCTCTGTGTCCCCTTCCTGTATGTTTAGTCTGCCTTGAATAGATTACTGGAGACCCTTCCAAGCCATTGCACCTTGAGGTGGAAATCCCATCCCTGCTTATTCTCTTTCCCCCACCTCTCCATCCACTCTCCTCAGGCTTGAAGTACCTCCAGCTGTGGAAGGGGACGAATGCTGCAGTGGCCTTGGAAGAGTTTAGATGCAAGTGGCAAGGAAATGGGGTAACACTGTTTGCTTTCTGTGGAGCATCCCACCACTAAGTTGTTACGGAAATTACCAGGAGGCAAGACAAATGGAAACTTACGGAAACGGAAACATGGGGAAGAATTTCACTGAATTATACCAAGCTGAATTCCCCACAGGCAACACGCTTGCATTCCTGACTGATCCAACCTTCCTCATTCAGCAGAAAAAGGGTGCAAAGGAAGCTCAGCAACAGCAGGATTATTGGCAAAAAATCCCATTGACTTCAGTCAGCTGGTATTTCAATGCTGAAATTTTGTTATGCAATTTTTTATTATTTATTTTTAAATTTTTGTTTAAGTAGTGGATTAGAAATATGCTATTTTGTGTTTCTTTCCCCTAAAAGGGAAAGGGACAACTATTTTAATCTTTCCCCCTGCCTTTACTTCATTAAATATATACATATATTTAAAAAATCCAAATAAGTGTTAAGAGATACTTGCTGGAGAGTATTTAAAAATACTTGATGATTGTACAGTATCATTTTTATCATTTAGGTGCCATGGACTCTGAACTAAATAGTAAAGCAACCTATAAATAGCACTCAGCTTCAGCAACAACTTGTCAAATTTTGCTACATTAAGAAAAGGATTAAGTCGCAGCTTTTTGATCTACTGAGGGAATGTTATCAAACCAGGGTATACACGAATACTATGTCGAATTCATATTATTTACACATAGCATGCCAGCGATAGGATGGAGGAGCTCAGTTATCCCAAATCACCCAGCATCACTCTGGAGCACTTCTTTACTGTCAAGCATTGTCCTCAGCAAGAAGTGGGCACTAATCTCATCTACACAGCGATGCAGAATGTGAGCGATGGAAGTGTGGTCCGTGCAAAATGGGATTCAGCATGTGGGGAAAAGGATTACATGGTAAACTAGAAGACAAACTCAGTCATGCTGGGTAGCTGCAGCATGCTGGCTGTGCATTCAGCAGCACAGGCTGGGGACAGACTTGTTGGAGAACAGCTCTGCAGAAGAGAGGGGGTGTTCAGCGCAGCAAGCCCCTGGCAACGCATGCCAGGCAAGCCCTCTTGTCACTGGTCTGCAGGAAGAGAAGCCTTTAAAGATTTCATCTTGTAGTGTCTCAGCTGCACAAAGTTTCCTTTCTTTTCTGTCCTGAATCTTCAATAACCTCTGCAAGTTTGAATTCCATAAATAAAATATTTTTGTTTACTTTAACCTCAGCCAGGCTTGTATTAAAGTGAGTCTCACAGTCCTTAAAACTGAGGCATCATTTAATCACATCTGTGTACTGCTAGCCTATCCAAAAAGTTATAAACTGCATCCCCCTGTAACTGCTTTGTGGGAGCGAGGAGCTGCTATGTCACACAGTGTTGATGTCTATGTGGAAGAGACTAGTTGCCAGCAAAGGACATAATGCAGAAAAGTGCAAGGGTGTCCTAACAGTAGGCTGACATGACAGCAAGCAGGGATCTGAGGATCTTTTACCATTTTTCATAATAAATTGCAATAGTTCTTTGAGAACTGCGTTTAGGGAGAATTAAGCTCTTATTTTTAATTTTATTAGGTCATACACACACATCAGCTTTTCAGAGCAGTACATTTGTGAGAGCAAGCATCTTGTTGGAGACAGCATCAGATAGGAAATGTCACTTTTATTCACATCAGAATATTAATTGCTTCAAAGTATAGTGTACTAAAATGCAAAGTATGAGCCTTCATTTAGATGGTTCAAATGCTATTTCTTCTCTCACAAGTTATATCAAAGAAAGTTTGAGATGACCAGAATATTTGAAAGAAAAAAAAAAGAAACAACAACAAAAAAAAGGCTGTGAAGTGCTTAATATTTTAGACACACAACAACAACAAAGCCACAATCTAGAATTAAACAAGTTCAAATTACTTTTCTTTGTTCCTTTTACATCTCCCAAAATCATACCTGGCTAGCATCGCAGCATAATCTGAGAGACTCTAATGAAAAGCACAATCTAATGCATGCAAATAGGGCTTTTACTTGATACACAGTTAAGTACTTTATAGATCATTATTGGTTTACATCTCAAAGAAAGTTTCACTTACTGTGGAGTAAAAATGAAAGTTTAAGTTAAAACATTTTGAGCTCCTTGTAGAAGCACTTGCCATTAACAAAAAGCAACACTGGGTGGTTGCCACAGAGGAGGTTTCTCTTTTTAGGAAGACCACAATCCCAGCTAAGACACTCATGGAGAAAGCAGAGTGCCAGACTCAGTTCCTTTCACGAGCCCAATAACCTTCCTCTTGGAGGACAACTGCTGCTCCCTTGACTATTGCAGGGGCTTGTCCAGAGCTTTGCTCTTCTGAGTTAGGAGTTCCTCACATTTTGCAACCAAGGTTTAGTCACTGCCAAATTTTCTCCTGTTTTTCCTGACAATGTTCTCTGAGTTACATAGCTGTTTACTCACTGAGGTTCACAGGCAGTAATCTGGTCCCCCTTATGTTACTAAAAGAAAAAAATAACTTTGTATTTTCTAATGCATTAATTCAAATTCAGTACCATCAGCTTTCACAATTTTGCTGAAACAAAATTTTTGTCATAGAGTCCTCCAGCTGCTGGAGGGAAAAAAAAGTCTAGCCAATTAAATGAGGTTTTCTTGCTGACTTGTTTCAAAGAAAAACCTGTAAGTATGACTCAAGGGAACTCTGGAATCTCAAAAATCAGAAGATAATTTTTTAACAAGACCTATGAACTGTGCTGTATATTATTTTAGTGCTATGGTCATGAAGTTTGAGGGATCTTTCTCAGGAGTTTGGTAGTATTGCAGTAAGTGCATGATTTTGAGAGTTACCAAGTCTGAACATTTTCTTTCAGGTGGTTGTTAAAAGATAAAAATCACATAGTGCAATGAACACAGGAATTGTTGGGTACTTTTCATACATACAATTTCCCCCCCAGCTCCCCAAGGCCATCTGTGTCTCTACAAAATATCTGAAGAAAGCTGAATATGGGAATTGTTGGGTACTTTTCATACACATAGTTTTCCCCCCAGCTCCCCAAGGCCATCTGTGTCTCTACAAAATATTTGAAGAAAGCTGTCTATCAAATGCAGCAGCAAGAGCTTTGCTCCCTTGTGGAACTGACTTTCATTTTGGTGACCTGATGTTACTGGACCATTACAGAATCACAGAATTTCTAGGTTGGAAGAGACCTCAAGATCATCGAGTTCAACCTCTGACCTAACATTAACAGTCCCCACTAAACCATATCGCTAAGCTCTACATCTAAACGTCTTTTAAAGACCTCCAGGGATGGTGACTCCACCACTTCCCTGGGCAGCCCGTTCCAATGTCTAACAATCCTTTCAGTAAAGAAGTTCTTCCTAAGATCCAACCTAAAACTCCCCTGGCGCAACTTAAGCCCATTCCCCCTCGTCCTGTCACCAGGCAAGTGGGACAACAGACCAACCCCCACCTCGCTACAGCCTCCCTTGAGGTACCTGTAGAGAGCGATAAGGTCACCTCTGAGCCTCCTCTTCTCCAGGCTGAACAAGCCCAGCTCCCTCAGCCG
>JAACYQ010021499.1:0-11661 GCA_011075105.1 Heteronetta atricapilla | reverse complement strand
ATCCTTAAGGGTCCCTTCCAACTCAGGATATTCTATGATTCTATGATAATAAACAACAAACAAGAAATGGTGAAGACAGAGAGGACACAATGATTAGCATTTTCTGACTCCAGCCTGGCAGGAATTTGTAAAATTAACTAACCAGTGAAGAAAAATATCTATCTAGAACAACTATGTAGCCAGGACTAGGCAAAGAAGGACCAGTTCCTTGAAAGCTGAAGAGTTCCTCAGGGACCAGGAATTTATGTATGGAAAGAAGATGAGGAGAAGCAGTTGCAGGTTCAAGGAAGGAGACAGTATGCAGTATGGCAGTACTCCATGGATTGTGTCAGGGAATCAGCTGAGTCCTGAAGGTGTGATCTTTAAAGTGAAACTGCCTTGTAGATGAAAGGATGAAACGGCAATGAGAAAATAATAATAATAATAATAATAACAATAATAATAATGATCTTTTCTTGGTTTGGGGAGTCAGAGACAAAATAAACCATAGCAGATGCTGGAGATTTTTTTCATTTGCATCCCTGATCACTTCAGAAAAAGAAAGATTTTCAAACAGAAAGCTCAGGTGTCATTAGATTCAGGTACACAGAGGCAGAGATGCATCTGACAGAAGTAGAAGTAGGTTTCCATACCTGGGCACACTGACTAACTCAGCGTGAGTGGAGCCGATAAGCAGAAAACAGAAGTGAGGGAGATTATGTGACCAGGAGAGAGCTGAAGTACTTTTGCTGCCACCAGAGAGGGAACACTCAGCAAAGACAAATCAGACATCCTAACTGAATGTATGCAATTGCATCAAATAGGAAGGTTTCAATTGAAACTAAATTTCTATTATGAAAAACAGTATTTGCTAAGTACCTTTCTTTTAAGGGATGATATTTTAATCCTTTGAATTGCCAATTTAAATGATTGCCTGTTCTTTGTTGTAAGGTATGTACTTTCTCTTAAATGTTTCTTTTCAATACAAGAGTTTGAGGTCATGACTGTGTTGGTGAATCAGTCAAATACTAGTGTAATACTAGCTGACAAATAAACTTCTAGTGCCTGCTTAGCAAAAGTGATGCACAGTGCCCCAGAACTTTTCCTTTTGTGATTTTTCTATATTGATATTGAATTGCATTAAAAAAATAATAATAATAAAAAAATAACACTAGTGTTTCATGTTTGAACTTTTGACTTTTAAAGTACTTAATGACTATAGTTCACTACTGGAATTTCAGCCCAGAAATGGAAAGAAATACAAAAAATGGTTCACTGTAATTGCTCACTCACAGTAAACTGCAAATATTTTCCATGTGTGAGGCTGAATATTCACAGTGAAAGTTCAATAACTATGTATACAATTTATAGCTCTGAACACTGAAAGCACCTGAAATGCATCCTACAATTTTCCAAACCCTCTTATGAGACTAGCACAAAGGGAAACCTTGACAGAGTGATGTTGAGCTCTAAGAATAACTGGAAGAATAGTTGTGGATATTCAGTGCTGAATAGGCATTGCTGAGAGACAAAACTATCTTTATTTGCAACGGTTTCATTTCAGCCATACTGTTGTTTAAAATGAACACATAATCACAAATGGCAACTTACATTTTATGCCATATATTAAATAACATCATTTAAAAAAAAAATCTAAGTTTTTGTTGATTGGCTAGTTTTTTGTTCATTCATTTAAAGATGTTTTTTGATAATGAGTTTAACACTGACATTCAAAAAGATAAATTTGAAACATACTTCCACAGTATCTGCAGTTTAACTGAGTTAATTTCAAATGTGGATGACACATGGATGAACCATATGCGGACTACAGTGTCCAGGTGTAATAGGTTAGTGCACAGAAGAACAAAAGGATCACAATGTGAAGTTTCATCTATTATTCATGCACTCCTATTTGAAAGACTTACAATATTAATTGGGGGTTCTCTTTCTCAAGGGTATATTTTATAGTAATGTTCCCTTCAAAACTCATGTAAAAGCTCCAGAAATGTAATGTAATTTTGGGACATTGTTTGGTAAACTTTTGATGAATTGGAAATATTTTTACATGGGTCAGTAATTTTCATAAGCATTGTTTTTAAAGATATTTCTCTACAGTTTCTAATGAGTTCTCATATATAAGACAGTGCAAAGATAAAGTGGATCACAAAAAATAATTTTATCATAGCTTATAAGAACAAAACTCTTGATGTTTGTTTTGTGGCTATATAGAAAACAAAGAGGTTGCAGCTACAGAAGCAACAAACTCATTTTATGTACCCCCTCACATTGTTCATTTAAGTAAGTAATGTGATAATACTAAATAGTAAAAAAAAAATAAATAAAAAATAAAAAATAAAAACATCACTTTAAAAGAAGCAAAAGTTAAGTATTTGGCTGAAAAGAAAGTATTTTTCTCTATGGTCACTGTTGCTTAATCTGTAAAAACAGTAAAATGTTTTTATTATTTTTGTTCCTTACTATTGCGGGGAAAATCTACTCAGTTCACATAGTTTAAGTAAATTCAGGATTTGTTTATTAATAGCACATAATTATCTGAGTCAGTGAACTACACATTCAGGGTCAATTTCACTAACAGACCAGACTAACCACATCTGAAATGTTGCTATGGAGTGCTATAGATCACCTACAGATTTCTGAACGCCCTTGCATATTCCTAAGAAGTTCAGATCAACACACACACACACACACACACACACGCACACACACTCTCTCAACATATATACACACTCTCAACAGGCCATGTGGATTATAAGCAGACCCCTCCCTCTCCGGGCACTGCATTGTCCCCTACTTGCACACACCTGTGTTGAAGTGGGTGCTCTGGATTTTATGTGTACCTGTGCTGCTCCCTATAAGCAGCTGATGGACATGCTAATGACAAAGCCCTTCTTGAGGCCACATACCCAGCTCATGGCATGGGTGCCCAAGTGCAGCCCCTCACTTTAGGGGCTGGTGCAGCCTTCTCACAGCAACCCATGGGTAGACTGCTCTGTCTGGCCAAGGCAGAGACCATGATGCCCTGAGGAAACTCTGGCACACCAAAGCAGGTTCTCTCTGCAGCTCTGTTCTCACCGCAAGCTCTCCCCCTTGGTTACAATTTTCATGCATTTTTTAAACTTCTTTTCAGGCTTGTCCCTTTTTTGTTTCAAAAGTCTCTTGTAAATCTCTGCAGTAATTGTTGCTTTTTAATTTCATTGATGGTCAGTGATCGTCTTTCTCATCAGTTTTGTGCTTACAGGCTCCAGACAGCTTTATATGTTTGATTCACATGCACATTACTTACTCACAAAAGTGTTTTTTTGTTTTTTTTTTGTTTTTTTTTTTTTTTTTATGCCCCACAATTACTACTGAGTAAAAAGTGGGAAATCCTTCCAAACTAAACCCACCCACCAAAACAAAGAAACAAGAAACAACCTGTAGTCATGCAAAGTTAATTCCAAGTGTAGTTCTGTAATTTTACTAAAAATTAAAAAACTTAATACTCTTCAACATGAATTACAGGATGGGAACAGATGTCATGCCATCCTGTTATGCCAGCCCTGCATTTGTTCCTTATATTTGTATTAGTTATTAAAGGAGTTTAAAAATGGATTAGAAAATGATTCACAAGTAGTTCTGAGCTACACAATTATATGTTAAAGCACTTCTAACTCTGAAAAAGAACAAATATCACCTTAAAGAGATAAACGAAGCACTGAAGAGGTACAGTGAATACTCTACCAACATTTTTCTGTACATAGTGCTGAATTCTGAATACCTAAAAATATGTGTTTGATCCAATGGGTCTACTAGGAAGAACATCAAAGTTTACTTGAAAAATTTAAATCTTATATACTTGTATTATCTTTATTATTAAATATTTTATTTTTCGTATTTATTGATTACTCTTTGCTGGAAAATTACTAGAAAACTGAAGGAATTAAACAACTTTTGGTCAACCCCCCCCCCCCCCCCGTAGGGGGTTATGCACACACAGCTTCTCTCTCACGCTCTTGGATAGGAGAGAGAATCAGAAAGGTTGAAATATGAGAATTCGTGGCTTGAAATAAAGACAGCATACTAGGTAAAGCAAATGATGTGCTTGCAGGCAAAGCAAAACAAGGAATTAATTTGCCACTTCCCATTGGCAGGTGTTCAGACACTCCCAGCAAAGCATAGCTCATCACACATAAAAGTTTCTTAGGAAGACAAATGCCATCACTCTGAATATCCCCCATCCTTCCTCCCTCTTTCCCCCAGTTGTTATTAGTGAGCATGATGCCATATGGTATGGGATATCTCTTTGGTCAGTTTGGGTCAGCTGTCCTGGCTGTGTTCCCTCTCAGCTCCTGGTGCACCCCCAGCCTCCTCGCTGGCAGTGCAGCACCTGAAGCAGAAAGGTCCTTGTCTCTGTGCAAGCACTGTAACAGTGTCCTGGTTTCAGCTAGGATAGAGTTAATTTTCCTTCTAGTAGCTGGTAGGGTGTTATGTTTTGGATTTAGGATGAGAAGAATGTTGATAACACTCTTATTTAATTGTTGCAGAGCAGTGCTTACACTAAGCCAAGGACTTTTCAGCTTCTCGCTCTGTCCTGCCAGCAGGCAGGCTGGGGATGCAGCAGGAGCTGGGAGGGGAAGTACCCAGGACAGCTGATCCAAACTGGCCAAAGGGGTATTCCATACCATCTGACGTCATTCTAAACAATATAATATATTGTGGTTACACCACAACAAACAACTAAAACATTGGTATGTTATCACCACTAGTTTCATCAAAAATGCAAACCACAGCATCATATGTGCCTCTGCAGACAAAATTAAATCTATCCCAGTCAAAACCATGACTAACTAAAAATATTTATGTAGTACTAACTTCTGTTTGTTAACTGTTTCTCTATGAGAAGCAGTTTAGTTCAGTCTTTATAAAAAATTGATGTCTATCCTTTCCTGCCAAGTGGTTTTACTTAGTGATTTAAAGACACTAAGTATACAGTATATAATCATAATAATAATTTAATGAATGTTGTGTTTATAGACATTTATTTTCAAATGGGAATTTTAGTTGATGGTAGAGCATAACTTTTAGAATATAGCTTTGCAGATACAAATATGTGACATGTCATTTCAGATCAGTTTATGGATTGAGACTGCCTTTAGAAATCAATGATGACTAGAAGTATAATTTCTGGCAGCAACCCATAGGAACATACCTGTCCTATTCTTTGAACTTATGTGACAGAGGATGAGGCAAAAACATAGCAATAACTGTAAGTGGTTTGAGGGTTAGATGACATACAATAAAAGCACTAGTTCAGCATGTTCATTTTCTCTCAGATTCTGAGTTCTTCTTTCCATTACATTCTGAGGATTTCAACTACATGTCTGTCAGCAGATCAGCATCACTTCTATGCTTCAAGCACTAATAATTTAAAGCCTGACATCTTTGATATTGCTTCCCTGCTAAGTTTCTTCCCTTTCAATTATAATATTGACTTTTTTTATAGTTTCTTGCAATACTTCATGTTATGTTATTGCCATGAGTGTTCATTCCTAAAAAGATAAAAGGAACAGAGCATAACACTTTTCAAACTTTATATAGGTGACTTCAAGCCTCTGAAAAAGTGATTTTTTTTCTCTCTTTATTTTATTGAAAATAAAGAAGGCAGAAGGTGATCTATCTTCCTCTCCTAGCTCTCAATTTTACTGTGTATTGTGCATTTGTGTATGCAAAATGTGAAATTCTGGGTATTTGATAAGTAGTCATCTTCACCTGCTAGTTATCTGCAAAGTAGATCTTAGCAAGTGCAGCTGGTGACTATGAATGATGAACAGGTGCTTAAGACAAGCCATTGCCAATACTGCAAAGTATAGCTACTTTGAGACATTTTTTAGATTATTTTCTTGTTCTTTATTAACATTTCTAATGAACTAGCTCAGTGCTAATGTCTGTTTTTATAGCACCTCCCTCCCTCATTTACTTCCCAAGAAATATTTGTTACCTCCTCTGCTCTCGTGAACCAAAGGTTAATGGATGGCAGGTCAAAACGGAGATAGCAGGTGATGTACAAGTAAGGACTCCTGCAATACTATCAAGAAATTGAAATATGAGATGATTACTCTAAATCTAATATTTTATGTCTCCAGACATTATTAGGAATTACCCATCAAGCAGACCAAATTTGAGTTTCAAGCACAACAGAATACCAACCAGAAATAATTTGGCCTTGATGTTTCTCTTCATTTTTGATACACCTGCTCTGAAGATATCAAGGGATACACATTAATCTGCTTTTGCACAGAACCAGATGTTACCTTTTGTATCAAGTCATTAAATTTCAAAGTGAGTATTCCAAATGTAAAATTATTTCATCTTTTGACTTGTTTCATTCTTAGTCTTTATAGGGGTGCTGTTGTTATATTTTCTTGTTTCAACATCACCTTTTTAAAATAACTATTTTATTTTTTTTTTTCTCTGTTTGATTTCATTCATAAATACATTCACCAGCACATATGAAGAGACAGATTTCTGGACTGAGCTGGATTGTAGTTTTGCATTTTTTCTTGCCTAAAGAGTGATCCATAACAGGGCAATGTTTTTTCCTAGAAGCACAAAATGTGCCTCATGACATGTCATCTCCACAGCTGTGGAAAGAAAAACAGTTACCTAATTTCAGCCATAGCTAGAGGAGATACTCCTTTCCCATCCTTCCCTCTTTTTCTGACCTTTTTTGAAGCAAAGGTATAGAAGTGATATTCTTCTTCTTTGAGAAAAAAAAAAAAAAAAAATGATAAAATTATTTTGCCTACTGTTTTTGTGTTTGATTACTTCATGTTTGAACACTGCAAACCTGTTATTTATTACAGTTTGTTCCCCTCTGTAGAGATGCACATACACTATTTATCTTAATGTGATGATGGCCTATCTTAATTTGTACAGCTATGAAGATCACAAAACACTTCATACATTAGGCTATCTATGAAAGACATAAAATAGCATTGGTATGTTAGCATTAATATTATAAATATTTAGTTAACACTTTTTATTTGATCTGTTAACTCCAGAACCTCTAGAATGCTCCTTTTGGTGAGTATATTATATCTTTATCCCTTTTTCCCTTACAAAGTTTGAAATTTTGAAAGGATGTTTTAAAATCTTTCCATTCATGGGTTTATGAATGTTTACTCTGTAGCAGGGATAGCTATGGACTTGTAAACCAGGATACATGGAGTGTAGAACAAAGAGCAAGTATCTAATATTAGAAATATAACGTGGACTAGTGAAGATAAAACAAGGTGTAAAATTGTGTTAGAAACCACAGACAAATAGTCCCAAGTGAATCCTGGACTGAGGAATAAGAAAATGCAGCTATCAAGATAATACACTTATGGTGAAAACACTTATGGTGAAAAATCTGGGTTGCTAACAACTTGCTGTAGATCTCATCCTTTCTTCTTTAGGACTACTGGTATTGCTGGTCTGGGCAGTCAGCATACTGAGAATAGAGATACACTAGGAAATTTTTGTGTAACATTTTTGAATTGTATAATTAATACATTTTATTTTGCATTGACTGGGTATTTTGGATTGTGAATGTCAGCGTCACTGTATCAGAATTCTTGTAATAAGTGGTGTAGACTGTTAATATTTTATTAGTTTGGCAATATGTTCTTGACTTCCTGTAAAAGGTGTATTTCTCTCTTTCCCTGTTGTGAAATGTGAAGTGTAACATAGTCAGCAGATTCTAGGATGGATGCAGCCTTCCAGAGCACTTTATTCAGACTGTACCCTAATTCTTGCATCTCAGTGGTCATCTGACTAGTTGTTCCTAGTTGGGAAACATGGCTTTATTATGTGTGCAAACCTGAGTAATGGGAACTTGTAAACTACTTAAGCACGGAGGATGTGATACCTATCGTTTGTGCATACTACACATATGCAGTTGGTTCATAGACCATGTATTCTACCCTGCCCTAAATGCTAAATTTTGATTTGGGGGTCAGTTGGATAGCTTGTTTGCTGCTTGTCATCTACAGCTACTGAGAGTGCTGGGAGCAATGTGGCAGTGTGTCAGCATGGAAATTGTCACCAGTGCCTAAACATCACAAGGAAACTTTTTTCTATATCTCACAATTTTTGTAAATGTAGCCTTGATTTTTCTGAGAACTGTGTGACAAATTTTATCATGATAAATTGGAAAGGCTATATAAAGATTGCAGTATCAGCTAGTACTCTGCCAAGACAAGCAGAGTTTACATCTTATTGTTATTGCCTACCACAAAGTCTGCCTTTTATTGTCTATTTAATGAACTACAGAACTATCTTTCATTTGTGCTTGGTATTCATCTTGGCAAAAAGTTTCTCAATGGTTGTGTTAATAGAATTAATGCACAGCAGTAAAAGACAGAAGAATTCCAAATAGAATTAACAATCTGATTTACTTTCACCAGATGACTAGCGAGTGAACACACATATTGCTGAAACAGATGTGACAGCTAAGAGACTAATGAACTGCAGTGGACATGAATCCCTGCTCTGAACACTGAAAGTAAGTACTCCTATTCTTCTCAAGAAGCAGTCTCTATATATAATCTACCATTAAAACCTGAGCTAGATTACTTAGCATGTGTTTTTAATAATTAAATAACATGATTTTACAGATAGCATCTAAATAATTCATATGAAATACAAATCTTGACCTAATTTTTATTAATTTTATTTATTAATTTTTATAGGTTTTTATTTTATAACATACACTTCTGGTTAGAAGTAAAAATCCACGAAGAGGCACAATCTAACAGAAAAACTACAATGCACCATAATGCACACATTGGACATGAAACAAATGGTCTGCAGTCAAGCAGAGAAAGCCTCATATAAGGTAAAAACCCAGGACAGGAAATTACAACTAACACATAACTTGAGAACTACTTTTCAGAACTATTTTTGAAAATCCATTTTGTTTGCTTAATTTATTGAGTGTCCTTTATTCTGTGCTATGAGCACTGCTCTTTGGTAATACGGTTTTATTGCCCTTGCAGATGCTAAGCAGAAAAAAATTGCCTGTTCTTCTTTCTCTCTGAGGTGAATAGATTAATGTGAATGTGTCTTACCTATTTCTATTTGTTCAGTAGGAACATAGTACAAAGGAAGTGTGAGTTAAGACCTATTTCCTCTTTTTTTTTTTTTTTTTTTTTTTTTTTTTTTGAGTTTAAAAAGGCTTTCCTATGTGTACTAAATCTAATTCAGTATTACCATTGGAATGTCTTAGAGACTGGAGAACAGCAGCTAACAGCAGTCTGGGGCCTCACTCTAATAGGTTCGGTCAGTCAGATGAAAGCCTTCCATTATAAGCCTCTCCTGAAAGTGATGTTATGTGAAAGATACTAAAGCTCTTGCACTTCATCTGTGATAGCAAATGTATTATGTGTCTTCATGAGTTATACACAAAAAAAGTTAGATACTGTTTGTAAAACAAGCACGCCTGCTGGGTTTAATTACCACAAGCAAAAGACACTTTAAACATGCTACTAACAGCACTTTGGCATATTTCATTAGTGAGTATATAAAAGCTCCTTTGATTTTTCAAAATATATTAGAGGTGTTTTCTTTTTAAGTGCTGGTACAAAAATATTCCAACTAATCTTCATTCTTGATACTACTTTTATGCTGTGCATTTTCTCTTTTAAGAGTTAAAAAAATGAACTCTGGCAGTGAACTTGTATGATTAGTCACTGGCCTTTCCTCTCTGAGGCTATAGTCAAATGTGCCTTTTGCAGAAGAATCTTATTCTTTTAAGATCAGGTGTCTATAAGTCTACAGTGCAATAATTTGTGTTGACCATGTCTTCTAGTCATTAATAATAATAATGATTATATATAATAAATAACCTCTTAATGACAGCCGATAGCGAGGCGATAATGGTCTCCACCAGGCACGGTGCTCTCTCCAGGAAGTCGGTATACACCCAGACCGACTACCCGTTAAAGAATGCAGCGGTTCAGGTCACCGGATGCAGGGAGTGTCAGAGCCTGCTGCTGCCATCGGCGGGAGGCAGAGACGCTGCGTGCGTGAGGTGCGAGCAGGTGGACGATCTGGTCCGCATGGTGGCGGAGCTCAAGGAGGAGGTGGAGAGGTTGAGGGATATCAGGGAGTGTGAGCGGGAGATAGACTTGTGGAGTAACTCCCTGCAGGGCCTCGAGGAGAGGTACCGGGGTGAGACACCCCAAATGGGGGTGGACCCCCTGCCCTGTCGCTGTCGGGCAGAGGGAGGGGATCTGGGAGTTGAGGAGGAATGGAGACAGGTCCCTGCTCGACATCGCAGGCGATGCCCTCCCCTTCCGGCCCCACCTTCCCAGGTGCCCTTACAGAACAGGTTTGAGGCCCTGGAGATTGAGAGACCGGCAACTGAGGAAGAGATAGAAAGTGTTCCCAGGAGGATGCCTAGGGCGAGGAGGTCGACTCCACACATCGGGACTGCCTCCACCAAGAAAGACAGGAGAGTGATCGTTGTGGGAGACTCTATCCTTAGGGGAACAGAGGGCCCTATTTGTCGGCCTGACCCTACCCGTAGGGAAGTCTGCTGCCTCCCTGGGGCTCGGGTGAGAGACTTTGCCAAGAAAGTCAAGCGCCTGGTACGGCCCACTGACTACTACCCACTACTGGTCTTTCAGGCTGGTAGCGATGAAGTAGCAAAGAGAAGTCTGAAGGCGATCAAAAGAGACTTTAGGGATTTGGGGCGACTACTTAGAGGATCAGGGGCGCAGGTTGTGTTTGCCTCTGTCCTTCCGATAGGGGGGATCGAAGCTGAAAGGTGTGCTGTTCACCTAAACTCGTGGCTTCGAGACTGGTGTGACCGGCAGAACTTTGGGTTCTTTGATCATGGGAAGGTCTATGCTACACCGGGCCTGATGGCACCGGATGGGATGCGCCTCTCTCGGAGAGGGGTAAGGATCTTTGGTCAGGAGTTGGCAGGGCTGATAGATAGGGCTTTAAACTAGAGTTGAAGGGGGAAGGGGCTAAAACCAGGCACGCTGGTGAAGACCTAAGGGATGGTACGCTAGAATCAGAGGGGCTGTGTGCCAGTGAGGTCCTTCGGTTAGATCCACAAGGTGCTGAGTGTAAGGAGACACACCTGAAATGTTTCTACACAAACGCACGCAGTATGAGGAATAAAATGGATGAGCTAGAAGTACTGGCCCAGTCCCGCAACTACGACATCATCGGCATAAGCGAAACCTGGTGGGATGAGTCCTGTGACTGGGGTGTTGCGATAGATGGTTACAGGCTCTTCAGGAGGGACAGGCAGGGAAGGCGAGGTGGTGGGGTGGCGATGTATGTGAAGCAGGGGCTGGACTGTGTGGAACTTGAGGTCGGCGATGGCAAAGTTGAGAGCCTCTGGGTAAGGATCAATGGACGAACGAATAAAGGGGATGTAGTTGTGGGAGTCTATTACAGATCGCCTGGCCAGGACGATAGCGCCGATAAATTATTCTTTACAGAACTAAGAGAGGCCTCGAGATTAACTCCCCTTGTCCTTATGGGGGACTTCAACTTGCCAGTCGATAACTGGGAGTGCCACACGGCTGACACGAGCAAGTCCAGGAGGTTCATGAAGCACCTAGATGATAACTTCTTGGTGCAGGTGCTAACGGAGCCAACTAGGAAAGGTGCCCTCCTAGACCT
>MU014485.1:82830-268214 GCA_011075105.1 Heteronetta atricapilla | reverse complement strand
CAAGTAGCCCATCTAATCGGTCCAGCGGAACAAGGCAATGAGGAGATCAAGACACAATGAGCACGTAACATATGATGATCTGATGAGGATACATTGTATAGAAAAAGAATCACACAGAAGTAGCGAGCTTTTTAAGCTCCCACTGCAAGACATGAGGGGCTCAGCTTCCGATTGAGCATCAGCAGTATTCCGATGAGGTCAAGCATTCAGTACCCTCAGGATGGCTTCCCCGGGGCCTGACGAGCACCAGGAGCAACAGCACAGACAACGCAGAACGCAGACAACACAGAACACAGACAATGAGCTGGGACTGCCCTGCCTGGCACATGCTCATGCCGTACCTGACAGGACCCCCCCCACATAATCTCACTACCAGACCATGATCAATTCTGAAAGGCCCCATCCGCTGCAATGACTTCAAACCGCCGACCCTCGCCCTACGTGTTCATTCACAACCCCAACTCAAACAGAGCACTTGCCCCCCAACTTAGCTCGGGAATGCTGGCAGGCAGGTTCCATGCCCATGCCCTGTGCTACAAGAAACAAAAAGACAAGGTCTTGTCCGTGATGGACACGCAAACAGTACAGCCTCTCGCAGAGGACTCAAACACAGAGACCAGAGCCAGAAAAAAAAAAAAAAAACACACCCTCGGGTCCACAAATGCCGAAAGGCCATGAATGCACAGCAGCCCCAACAGGGGTAATCACAGACTTATCCTTTACAGATGGAAAAGGTGACCCTGCTCAGTCTCTTCGTAATACTGCATTTACGCGGAAAAAGCCCTTGCGATGCGTACTGAAGTTCTATGTGAATCCTGTGGACAATTACACAAACAGCTTGATATATCTAGAGATTAAAATATAACCCCAAAAAAGGAACTGCATCCCATGATTTCCTAAACATACTTCTACAACGTGAATTCCAGGCACTTAAAATATAGAAGTCTGCAAGGTCTAAAGACTGCACAGCCTGCAAAACCACAGGCTAAAGCACCAAAAATATAACAAACTGACCCTAAACCTGAAAAAGACTACACCTTACACATGCCTACTGCTGCTATTTTCAGATACATGCTTCCACAGGGAGCTTCTCCTAAACCCTGCTCCATCACTTTAACACTACAGTTGTAACTTTGATACCATTGCACATAGAAGCCCCATAATTCTGTCCCCCATATGGGACCTAGAACACACAAACTATAACATTGTCATCCTATCCATAAACATGCTATACCAGTTACTCACCTGAATAAGAGCTACATGCAATACAGGCACGTACTACTAGATTGCTTTCCTCTAACAGATCCTACTAGTTGTGACCTCAGAAAGATGTGCTTACCAGTCTCTACTTGGAAACGCTTCAGTCCATAGACTCATACCCGCCTAAAGAATCCTACAACTGACTGAAGGCAAAACAAAACACTTACCCCAAAGAGCAGCCCAGGCAGAAAGAGCTCTCTAAAGCCATGCCTGGGGCTCATATACCATTTTGTCCCACTCAACACCCAAACCCAATTACCTGGGAAAGGGAAAGGGAAAAGCACAACACAGTAGAAAGAGAGGAGAAAAAGCAAAAGCTGTGCCATTGTTTAATAACTTGCAGGAAAAATCACATGCTTGAAATAAGCTATCAGAAAAACAAAAGGCTGATGGGTCAAAACACACCGTAGGACACTGGAACCTGACACTCTGATGCACCGACTTAAAAACCCAAGCACACCGGCACGCCCTCCATGGCGGTCCGCCCGCCCAGCTGTCCAACGGGTGCATTACCCTGGCAGCCACCCACTCTCCACCTGTTCCAAAAGAACATAAATGCATTGAAATATGCTTTTAGCATACTGCGTAGCATATGTCTTCTAATTCTGTGAATATCTTTAGCAACCTAGAACTACAAATAAAACACACAAACTAACATTTTCATCCTATCATTAAACATGCTATAATAATTTCTCATCTGAAGAACAGCTGTATGCAATAAAGGCACCTACTTCTATGTAGACTGGTTTACTCTAACAGATCCTACTCGTTACCTCAAAAAGAATGGCTTACCGGTCTCAACTTGGAAACGCATCAGTCCATAGACTCTTGACCACCTAACTGACAGAAAGAAAAGCAAAGCACTTACCCCAAAGAGTAGCTCAGGGGGAATGAGCTCTCTGATGGGATGCCTGCAACTCATATACCATTGCACCCCACCCAGCACCCCGCCCCAGTCACATGGGAAATTGGAGGGGCCATGTATGACAAGAGGTAAAGAGAGCAGGAGGAACAGCAGCCCTATTTTTGGTCTATCTTAGGTCAACAGCATGCAAACTGTAGCACAGGCGAGCAGGCTGTTTCTCTTGAAAGACTTGCCTTAGTTTTGGTGAAGGAAAATGACTGGGCTGACAACCTTCTCACCTTTTTGCACCACTCCACAACATAGGGAGTTCACTTCTCCAAGGCTGAAAGAGGGAAGGGCAGAAACAAGATGAAAAGCACACCCTGAGGTACCTCATAACCACAGCCTACCTACTGCAATACCTCTGCAATACTTATACCTCTCTTCCCAGCTGCCTTACCTCTGCTACTCTCCATCTCCAAGTCACATTCTTTTAACTGCCACACAGAGTGGCAGTCTTCCAGGCACCATAGAGTGGCACCATGATTTCTTATTTATTTTGTTTAATTTCAAAACACCAGTCCGCTTCCCTCTGGAGATGGACAAAAGGTCAAGCCAGTCACCGAGTTGCCAAAGCAGAGCTTCACAGTTCCAGAGGGCGCTCTTTCCTTTGATCGATTCCTTATGTTATCTACCACTGACAAAAGCAATAAACGGACTGCAAACAGGCGCTGCCACCTTTGACAAACTTCAGGTTTTTAGTTTTATCATTTCAAAACAGCAGTCCACTTACCTCTACATCTGAGAAGTAGATCAAACCAGTCACTGAGTTGCCAAACAAGAACTTGACAGTTCCAGAAAGTGCTGTTTTCTTTGACCGATTCCTTCTAGAGTTTACCTGCTTCTGGAGAGGAAAAAAAAAAAAAAAAAAGAAAAAGAAAGAAAAGACTGTGCCAGCTGCCCTTGAGTACTCGCCCAGAGCCTGAGTAAAAAAAAAAAAAAATACTGCAACGACTGAAGGAAAAACAAAGCACTTACCCCAGAGAGCTGCAAAACACCCGGCACCCTGCCCCAATCGCCTGGGAAAGAGGAGGGACAAAGCACAGGAAGGGATAAAGAGAGCAGCACCTGCGTTTTTTATGTGGCTTAGCTCAATGGTGTGTGGTGTGTTACTAGAAGCAAGAATTCCTGTGCTTTTGCAGGCGGGTTAGGCAGGGACTAGGAATACTAAGTAGAGGAGAAAATTAGTGTTGTGAGCCTGAAGTGTGTACAAGCATCGTAAAGAGGGCTCCTGAGAGGATGGGGAAACAAAGCGAAAGCTGCTTACCTCTGAGAAGTTGTCCTTGATCTTCATGCCACAGACATTTGTCTCGCATGCCTGGCGCACAAGTTTAGGCGTCCCCATATATTGAAGGCTTACCTCTGAAAAGTCCTACGTGGCTCCACCTATGTTACTGATTTTTTTTCGCCAGCAGTTGGTGGCAGTAAATCCTGAGAAACAGCAGACACAGCTTCCCAAACTGTTTTCTCAGTAACTGAAGCAGTGCAAACCGTGTGGAAAACCACAAGTGAAAACAGCAGAAAAATGCGCCCCACGTCATCTCGGGGAGGAAATAATTGCCCTGAGCAACATGCCCTTCCCAGGGTAAACCCAACGTGCCCAAGGCCTTGGGGGCAGGCAGAGGAGGAACCTGTGACCCTTAGTATGTCTCCTGAGAATCGCAGCTTACAGTGACACCATGTTTTCTGGTTTCACAGGATGAGGCAGAGGTATAATTAATTCCTTCTCCACCTCTCTGGAAAGAGCTTTTCTCCTGTCTGTGATAAAGGAGAAAAGTGTTATGATTGTGGGAGTCATTATACAAAGTCATACTCAGTGAATTCACTATTACAGTTAAGATTGTTTTTAATCAAAAACACCTCAGTCAAGATGTTACTACTGCAAACATAGCACAGCACAAAAATTCACCTCAAGATAAAAGAAAGGGCAAGCTAAAAGGACGAATGACGTGACCGAAGGCATCTGCAACAATCATCTGGTAGACGCTTGTCCACAGCCCTTAGATTTCATGGTCGTTTTTCATGACAAATGAATCCTAATTGCCCATCAGCAATAGGTAATAAGTTTTATTAATCCTCCTATGCTAAGTCTTCTGATTTTACCCTCTATCCTACCACTAATCCATTCAGAATAGGTATTATTAAGATAAACCTAAAATACATCATTTCTCTCTCTATATATATATACACACCCCTATAATAGTTAGAAATAATTATTAAGCAAAACAATAAAAATCACAAACTAATAAGGATTCTTCTGGTGGGGATTAAATAGCCCCCCCACCTTCTCCCACTTCCAGGGGGTGTTCCCTGGAAACACTCCAATTCTGTGTAATCCAATCCCTTCTACTCATTAATTCTTTAAGAATTCTTCTAAGGAGAAGTTAAAGGTTTACAATGGATAGTTTTAACAGTTTCAACCTTAAAAATCTTTGTCAATGCAGTCCTAAGAAGCTGTTTCTTCTCATACTTCATTTAATACACACTGTCTTTAAATCCAAGGCATCTTCTTAGGGAACAGTTAAGGAGGTAGAATTAACGGCTCCAGGGACACTTCAGGATTTTATTTCTTTCTGTAGTTAGCTGCTACCCATAAAACCGGAGCAGTTAAAATAGAGATTTATATTAAAAATTCGGGGTAAAAAAAAAAAAAAAAAAAAAAAAAAAAACCACAACAAAAACATGCTTACATGGAAAAGAGGTTAAACTATCTCATTCGTTTCCCAATTCCCCTGCAAACTCTATGCTCAGCTCCTCTTAACTCACTGACCTATCCAAACACTGGGCAGACATATCAGTTTTCATCATTCTTGGTAAAAAGACAACATTTTCACACTTGCTGTCAAATATCATCTCTTTCCAGCACACTTTCCTGCAAGCTATGCTAATTCCTCCAGGCTTTTTAATATATGCTAGAAACTTCACTGTTTTATCTTAATGACCATCTCGGTGGGAGTCAACGAGCTGCTATCTTTGATTCTGCCGTCTTCACAAATACAAATAAAACCGTACTCCTGCGACGCTCTGTGACAAACTAGGGACACACACATTGACCTCTTACATAAGGAAGGAAAGAATTCAAAGACAACATTCAGAAAGTATTACTTTGTTAGATATCAGAGTGGTGGGGCAGAATGACAATGCTACACAAGACCATGCCTACACTCCTGGGATCGTACACAGTTTGCTGGAATACAACAACAACAAAAAAAAGTAAGATCACTGTGTGGAACAAGTTCAGTCAGTCCATTATAGCTTTGAATTACAAGAATATTTTAAGAAGTGTTCTTTTAAACCAGTACAAATTTTTGGATTTGTCTCAGTTTGGCCTCATGAAAACTGAAACTTGCAGTGCAAAGATCATTTATAGAAGCTTTAGCAGCTGATTTTTTTAGGCACAGATTTAGTCACCTTTCTGGATAATATTCAGCTCCCTCCCCCTTCCCCCAATAAGAAAAAAAGCTTAAAGACCACAAACTAGGACTTCTGGGAGGTGTGACTCCATTTTTCACCTTACCTAATTTCTCTATGCTACACCTTCACCATGACTGCATCATAGATAGAGTCTTGCTGTTACTGTTTCTGTCCGGGAGTTTGACAGACTTCCCCAAACTGGATGAAACAAGCATTTTCAGTTGTGACGGACATCAAAGACAACGACGTCTCTTGTTGGCTGGGGAGTCCTGCTGGCAGTACCACCAGCTCTCACACAGCCCCATCTAGCTTTTGGGGTCCACCCCACCCATCCTCAGCGATGGGAAGTTCTTCCAGAAGCAGACAGTTATTCATTCCTCGGCGGAGCTGAGGCTCTTTAAGGTTTTGCTTTTTTTCTTCCCTCACTCCCCCTTCATTTCCAAGTTTAAACTTGCAGCCAGCGGCAACCTGAAAGACCTGCCGCACACCCCGGAGCCCACGTGGCCGCCCGGCACCACAGAACTACAGCTCCCAGCATGCCTCGGGACGGAGCAGTCCATCCAACGCAGAGGGGAGTCGGCCAAACGCACGCGCACACGCCGCTGCGCGCCCCCCCCCCCCCCCCCCCCCCCCGCCTCTGCCCGCTCCGCCCCCCTCTCCCCCAGCCCCCTGAAGCCCCGCGAAGTGCAGACCCCGCCGCACGCCCGGTCCGGTCCGGCGCGGCGCCGCCCCCGCCCCCGCCCCGCACAAGGGGCGCTTCCGCAGAAGCCGCCGACCGCGTAGAGCCCCGACCGCCCAACGCCTCGCCCCCTCCCGGCCCGGCCCGGCGTGGTACCGCGCCTCGCCGTCCCGGCTCGAGCGCTTCCGCCCATACTGCCGGCAAGCCATCTTCCGCCCTGGGTTCCTCCGAGCCAATCACGGAGCGCTTCGGCCCTCAGTTAAGACACGCCGTGACGTCACCTCCGCCCTCAGCGTCCAGCCAATCACGGCGCCGCTTCCCAGTGGGAAGGCAGCCCTGAGGTTGCCACTGTGTTGCTTTTATTTCTTTCTTTCAAAAAGGAAGGTCCGGGTATTCTTGGTGTGAGAAAAAAATCTCAGACAGTTTCCTTCAGACACGATCTTCTTATTTTATTCGCGATTGCAATGGCAGGCGTCCTGTCACTCAGGAGCGCATTACAGTAAACGAAGTGTAACCTTTTATTCCCTATTCCCTGACACCTAATCACCTCCTGTTTCCTCACTGGCTAAGCACTTCAGGTTTACTAGGTAGTTGTCACTCCTCTATACCATAGATGTACAATTTTTCTTTTTTTCAAACCTTTAACTTCTTTGTTTTACTGTTCACACACTGTTCATCCTGTTTTTCCTCAAGCTTCTGCCTTCTACTGTCCACTTACCTACTTAGCTTTTCTCCTTATTATGACTACACAGCTACCTTGGAATACAGAAAATTAGTTCTCTACTGCAAAAACACAACTTAGTTTCTCACAATTCCCCCCCTCTTCCTTTCTTATTCCTACTCTTGTTTTTGCATCTCTTCACATACTGCACTCTGGAGTTTTTCCAACATTAAGGCGCAATATTCTTCCTCGGATGTCACAGGGGATGATAGATGTACAATGCCATTATTACAATACCAACAAATAGTTGTTTGAGACAATTCTATCCAGGTAACTGTAATAAATTAAAGGCTTGTTTGTTCGTTAAAGCCCCGTTCGCTTCTAACTGTCGCTACCCTGCTCCAAACTGCAATGTCTTCATCAGTAAATTCTTTTGCTTGATGTAACAAAAGAGTCCATGAAGAATCTGTTCATGGGTCAGCAGGCAGGGAGGAGGGGAGAGGGGCCCCATTCCTGCATCCTTGTTCCATCTGTTGTTTAAAGTCACTGTGACCTCTTCCTGATAAGTTGCTGATAAGGGTGGCAGCATCCCACTTTCTTGCTGCATGCTGGGCAAACATGACCAAATAAGGAAGAAGGAGTTGATTTACACTGCAGTGGAAGACTGTGGCCTTCATCTTCACAACCACCGGAGGGACTGAGATGACCCCCTAGCAACAGTGCACGCAGCCAATGTGTTGTGTATGCCCGGAACTACCAAGCTATAAAAGGGGACTATGGTGGGGGGTGAGGGGCACACCATTGGTGGAGTGGAGACTCCCTGGCTGCCCAGCGCTGTTTTGCCTGCTTGGTCGCTTGCTCAAATAAATTCTATTCTGATAAACAATATTTTGGATTGGCTATTATAATTTGTTATAGACACTTATAACAGTAACCACGGAATTAGTTTCTCCCAAATGTTTCTAAATGCCCAGGAAGTCTTGAGCCACTCTATGTAGGATCTTTTTTTTTTTTTTTTTTTTTCCAAAATATTTTCCCCAAAAACTATTTCCCCCAAATATCAGTCAAATTTGTCCCATTTGATCTACATATATACAGCAACTAGCATTAATTACAGTGCACGCTCCTCCTTATGAGGTTATTCATAAATCTAATACTATTTGATTCTAGAGTACTATTTTTGCCAACCTATCAAACTTATTTTCTAGTTCTTCAATTACAGCAGAGGTATTTACAATAGCTTTTGCTAATTCACCCACCCCTAGCCAAGGTAATAACCACCTTGCAAAGCTGTGAAATACTAGAGAATTATCTGGAGTCCACTTAATCCTGCGGGTGGTCTCAAGGGGGCTTTGGCTTTGTGGGTCTTAAATAATAGTTACATTTGGAATTATTGCCTCCAGGGTAAAAGTTCCCTTTCATCCCAGGGGAACACCTTCCTGGCTTTATTGCCACATAGCCAGTACCACCCCCTCCCCATTTGAGACGGGCCATCTGGTTACAGGATTCTCATGTTGCATCTGGTGTGCACTATGTATATTAGCATTCCCGTGGCTATCATATTTGTAACAGTATGGATTATTCCCTCTATGGATAGTTCCACACCCAGGGTCAGTACTATTGCACACTGAGTTTCTATCAATGTTGTTTAAAAGGCATCTTTGATAACACAGTATATTGTAGCCAGGATTATGTGTAGGGAACTCAACTTCAAAATCTATTCCTTCCTGGGGCTGGGTATGATCTGTCATTTTCAGAAATCTAGAGTATCCAGACACAATTGCTGCTGGAAATAGCAATCAGGGACAAAGCCTCTTCAGTCTTTCTAGGAGTATGGGTGCAAATCCAACAATTATTTTGAAATAGAACTCGAGAGATGTTCTGGATTCATTGGAAATGTTGATTTTTCCCTCTATCCACCACTAATCCATTCAGAAGAGGTATTACTAAGATAAACTTAAAATACAGCATTTATAGATAGATATATATACACACACCCCTATAATAATTAAGAAATAATAATAAAGAAAAACAATAGAATTCACAAACTAATAAGCATTCTTCTGGTGGGGATTAAATACCCCCCCCCCTTTCTCCCACTTCCAGGGAGTGTTCCCTATAAACACTCCAATTCTGTGTAATCCCTTTTATTCATTAATTTGTTAAGAATTCTTCTAAGAAGTTAAAGGTTTACAGTGGATAGTTTTAACAGTTTTAACCTCAAAAGTCTTTGTTAATGCAGTCTCTCTGGTATCAGGGTTAACTGATGCTTTTACTCAGGTATGAGTCCACCCTTTCTCAGCCATTCTTCCTGCTGTCTCAGTAATCAGGAGCACTTGGAACAGTCCTTCCCACTCACGTGGCAGCTTCAGTTCTCTCCACATTCGTATCAGAACCCAGCCTCCCGCTCAGAATGGATGGATCAGGCCTTTGAAGGGTGGGGTTTGAGCTAATGTTCACCAGTCCTGAGAGAGGACAAAGAGGATGACAGTCCAAGCGCATGGTTCTTAAGAAAAGCATCTTTTGTCTCAAATTGAGCTAACTCATTCCCTTTGCCCAGGTACAGCAATCCAAGTAACATTTCATATGGTGAAACTCCCTCCCACATCTTTTCTTGGTGCAGTTTGAATTCAGATAAGTGCCAAAGGTAAGCGCTTCTTTGTTCAGGGGAGCTGAGTTTGCAAAACTTAATTCAATTGCTTCTTTACTGTCTGATCCACTCCACCCTTGCAGAAGAGGAAGGACACCAAGGAGCGTTAAATTTCCACTTAATTCCTGGAGCCTACATTAGCCCTTGCAATATTTGTGGTGCAAAGTGACTTCCTTGATCAGAGTCAATATTTTCAGTGACTCCGTGGCTGAGAATCATTTGTTCTAGAATTACCTTAGTTACCATGTTCATGGTAGCAGATACCAAAGAGAAAGCTTCTGCCCACCCTGACAAGTGATGAACCAAGACTAATTAAGTATTTAATCCTACCTATTCTAAGGAGTTCTGTGAAATCCACCTGTGCACTTTGGAAGGATTAAATTCCTGGTTCTTGTCCCACTTCGGGCTGACTGCAGATAATTTTCCTGTTTACCTTTTGACATACTACACAACTCCTGCGTACTTGTTCAGCGAAAGTATATATACTCCTACACATACACATTTCCGTAGCACAGCGTCACACGTTGCTTGAATTCCTCAACAGCTCTCTTTGATGTAAAAAAATAATATAAAATTAATATTTGCCTCACTAGCACTTGATTCAGCATTTCTCTCCCATCAGGGAGTATCTATTTTCCTTTGGACTTGGTGGCTCTTGATTCCTTAAACACCTTCCTCTCTCAAAACTTTTTATTTCTCTTTCTTGGTATTGGGTAGGGGTAGCTCGACAGTTCCCTGAATCCTCTCTGGATTTATTCTTTACTTTCCCTCAGATGCTAGATGCCCTAAATACTGGACTGCTCTTTTTACATACTTTAATTTATTTTCCAATACTTTCAAGCCCTGTTTTCCCAGATAGTTGAATAGCTTTTTAGTGGCTTCCTTCACAACTGTTTTCTCCTGTCCTGACAATAAGAGTTTGTCCACATATTGCATGAGGAGCACCTTCTCCAGAGGCTGGAATTGCTCAAAAATTCATTCTAGAAGTGGCCCTGAAGTAAAACTGTTGATCTCTGTTGTTGCTTCCACCCCATTTCAGGGTCTTTCCACTCACAGGCGAGTGTATCTTTGCTCTCAGCGTCTGAAAGCACCATTAACAGCACTGTTATTCCGCTGGAAATCAGTCTCGGTTACACACAAGAACAACCAAGTTCCCATCTCATCACAGAGCCTCCGCTCTGTCACATAGCTATGGTGCCTCCGCTCCGCTCTACACTCCGTACTGTTGTTCCTCTTAAGAGTCAGCGCACCAGATTCCCCCAGCGTGATCAATGTCTAAGGTTGGAGGCCTCGGGATTGTTTACATAGCGCAGCTATGCTCCACTATGGAAGCTTCTTCAGTGCTGTACCTTTTCTTTAAAACATGAGTATCTGTTAAATTTTCAGGTCACCTCAGGCAATTATTCCCCACGGCAGGGACTAGGAATGCTAAGTAGAGGAGAAAATGAGTATTATGGGCCTCAAGCATGCGCAAAGAGAGTAAGGAGGGCTCCTGAGAGGACAGGGGAACAAAGGGAAAGCTGCTTACCTCTGAGAAGTCGTCCTCGATCTTCGTGCCACGGATGTTTGTCTGGCACGCTCGGCACACTAGTTGGGGGTGCCCGTACGTTTGAGGGCTTCTTACCTCTGAGAAGTCCCCTGGGCTTTCTTCCACCAGATGATGGCTTTCCCAGGGACTCGTCACCCCGCACAGAGAGATCCCTGCCTGAGCGGCTCATGGCCTGTGATGCCATGCGCTTGCAGCCGTTCTCAGGAAGACACACACGTGGCTTTACAGCCTGAACGGCAAACGGCAAGTGTTTCTTCGGGGAAGGTTTTCCATCATCATCTCCCTCTGCAGGAAGGGAAAAGTCGCTCCTCTCGGCTGGTCCTCCTCTCTTAACATTCCTAACATTCCCCTCCAATCCCACCTTCCCATGCTGATTTTGTTCCTCTTGGGTCACTGCCTGCCTCCACCTTCCAGAGCAGCTCCTTCTCATTGAGTTCTCCTTCCACATCCTGTCCCCGGCTGCTCCCATCCCACGGTGCTCTTGACGGCAACATTAACTGCCGCTCAGTACCTGCTCTGCAGCTATCTGTATTGTGGGAACGGCAAACAACCCTGCAGGTTGGCCGTATCCAATGGGCTGAAGAATCCATTTACCCAGAAGTTTTTGACGAGAGATTACAGAAAGAGTCACACCCTTGTGCAACACATCCCCTTTTCCAGAGAGATGCAAAGACGGCATAGGCGACCTTCCTGTAACTTTTTGAAATCTGGCAAGGGTTTGCGGTGAGTATTACAAAAAAAAACATTAGAAAGAGAAGACCAGTAGTCCTGACAAGTTCCCGAAGTCAGGAGAACTTGCCCAATCAACCCCAAACTGTTTGCTAGAGTAACTTGTTAGTCTGTTTCCTTTTAAAAGCCAAATGAGGACACGTGCATTCTGCTCTTTCCCATCTGTGTTCTTGTTCTGGAGGAACCTAGCAGGTGGCCAGAGCGAATGGCTAAGTGGTGCTTTTCTCCCCACTGTGGGTGACTCGGGAAGAAAAAACAGTCAAAGCTCGTGGGTTCGGATAAAGACAGTTTAATAGGACAAAGAAGGCAGGGAAATCATAACAATCATGATGAGGGAACATTGTAAAGCAAGTGATGCGAGATGCTATTGCTCACCACCTGCTGACTGACGCCCAGCCCTCCCCAAGCAGTGGTTCCCCCTCCGTACCTGCCATCCCATTCCCCACCATTCCGCGGGACAGGAGACAGGTTAAGAAAGGGGCCGGGCAGCAGGACACTCACCACAGTTCCCGCTCTGGGTGCCTCTGGGACAATGTTGTGGTTCAGGCGCTTCTCGCTCACTCTCTCCCCCAGCTTCCTCCTCGGTAAGGATCCGGAAGCTGAGCTGTCACCCCCCCCCCAGGAGAACACACAACGGTGTGACACGCCTTGCGCCAGCCAAAGCGACAGCGACAAGGGGATCACTGCTGCACAGGGACCGAGGTGGCTGCTGGCGGCAGTGCAGGACTACATTTCCCAGCATGCCTCGGGACGGAGCAGCCCACCTCAACCTGCAGGGACACCGGAACGCCGGGCGCCCCCCCCCCCCCCCCGTGCCGTTTCCCGCCTCTCCTCTCCTCCCCGTGCTCGCTCTCCCACGCTTCCCCGCCCCTCGTCGCCCAGGCTTGCCGCCGGCAGACCCCACGGCCCCGCAGAGCACGGGTCCGGCACGGCACGGCCCCCGCCCCGCACGAGGGCCATTGCCCCAGGAACCGCCAACTGCCTGCCGCCTCGCCTCGCGCGCTGTCCCAGGGCGGCCCCGGCCACCGAATACATTGCGGCACTTCGGCTTCGGAGCCAGCCGCCGCCATGCTGCCGCAGGCAGGGGCACTAAGGCGGATGCCGGCGGCGCTGGCGCTAACACACATGCGCGGTGCCCCTCGACCTGCGGTACCGCTTTTTCATCAAAGGTGGCGGCAGAAGGCGACGCGCGCGCGGCACAGCGCAGCCTGCAGTAACGCGCTTTCGACAGCAGGTGGCGGCAGAGGGGGCGACGCGCGCATCTACGCATGCGTGACACAGCGCCACCTGCCGTACCGCTTCCTACGCCAGCAGGTGGCGGCGGGCGGTGCCGGGCCGCCATCGCAAGTGCAGTTCCGCTTTTCCGCGGAACCGGGCACGGCTTTCCGAACCGTTTTCTCGTCAATGGAAGCAGCGGAAACCGCGCGGAAAACCACACGTAAGCGGAAAGAAGAGGCATCCCGCTCCATTGACACGGAGAAAGCGGCCGCCCTTCCTACCTCTGTGCGGCTCCCGGCTTGGAAGCCGAGTGGTGATGCGGGACTACATTTCCCGGCGTGCCCCGACCGGAAACCCGGTGCCCAGGGACCACAACTCCTGGCACGCTGCGAGGCATGGCTGACGTGCCCGGCTGCCTGACTCATTTGCACTCCCCAGTCCGTGCTGTGCCCCAACTCCTCCGAACCTAACCGGTCACCTCTAGCCCCGGACCCGCTCCATTACACCGGGAGCATTCTCTTCCCAGCCTCTCCGCCTGCAGTTTTTCTGCAGCCAACGGCGATACAATGTGCTCTGCCGCTACCGCGCATGCCCGTCGCGGCTCGTCATGCAGTACCGAGTAGTGGCCACCAGGGGGCAGCTGAGGGCGACGCGCCCCTCGCTCCACCTGCAGTTCCGCTTTTCCGCCATCAGGTGGCGGCAGAAAAGGGGTCGTGCCCCTCCTGCGCATGCAGTATGTAACAGTCACCAGCAGACGACAGAAGAAAGCAACTCGAAGCAGCCGCGCGTGCGCTCCTCCTCTCCACCTGCAATACCTTTTTTTGGCCAGGAGGTGGCGCCAGAGGGCGACGCCGCTCTCCTCCGCCTGCAGTTCCGCCTTTTCGCCACCGGGTGGAAGCACGCAGCAGCGCACCGCTCCTTTTGCCCGCGATGCCGCTGCTCGACCAGCAGGCGGCAGAAGAGAGCCAAGGGGTGCCACCTCTCCCTTGCCGCGCCTGGCTCCCGAGCACGGTTCCCGGCCTTAATGTTGCGGCTAACAAACCTGTAACCAAGGAACACACAACGGCCCTCGCTCCAGCGAGCGGGTAGAGTGGGAACAGCGGACTGTGCTCGCCGGACACAGCGCTCAGCCGCCTGTCCCTGAAACGAGCTATGCTGCCTGTGTGCGATGCTTGCAGAACTACATCACCCGGCATGCCCCGCGCTTCAACACGGCCGAGCGGCACCGAGGCCCTCCCCGAGGACTGCACCCCCCCGCCCCCCCCGCATCCCCGGGCGCTGCGTTCCTCTACGTGCCCCCGCCTGAGCTCCGTGTGTAGGGGCAGGACCAGGCCCTCTCTGCCGCCTCCTCACAGTTGAGCTAAAACCGCAGAACGCCGCACTTCGTTTTTATTTTCATCAGTATTTACTATCCTGTATCCACCTCTCTTCAAACTGGCTTTTGAATTACCAGCCCCTCTGCTGTGCCTGCATTTAAATGGTATTCCTAAATATCATCGAGGTCTTCCCTCCTCAGGTGAACAGGTACAGGTAGAGTAAGCGCAGCATGACACCATCTCACCGTGTAACTGAGTCCCTGAATGAAACCAAGCAAATGTTACTTCTTTCCTCTCAGTATTCTCTCATTATGGCAACTCCGTGGACTTTTTCCTTCAAACACTGGCCATATCTACACCAGTTTGTTTGCAGTGAAGGAATTAGGTGAAAAAGCAGAAACATGATCAATTGACTGGTGAGATAAGAGGATGGAGTTTTACTAATTTCAGTTCCCTTGCATTAGGAGGGATTTTGGACCTGAGACTCAACACACACATGGGAAAATTAAACTCAGTCTTCTGAAAATGTTTCCATAGTCTTGGTGACTTGACCTAGCCCTTCCCATATATTTCTACCTTCAGAACATTGTCAGGAATTAATTTGCCCATGAACAAGCAGTGTTATTTAGTACCACAATTACCAAAACACCTTGAAGGCCTGGGAGACCATTGTATTGGGCACTATGGAGGGAGCAATGCTGAATCCATCACCAGCTGCTCCTGGCTCATTGACGCCCATCAGATTGAGAGCAGTTTATCCTTTCTGTCACATTTTCCGATGTGAAACTATTCCTTTCTAACAGGAAGGGTTGTCCAGCCAGCCACAGCAGGCTGGAGTAGTCATGCCTGAGTACCAGGGCACAATGGCCTGTCAGAGCAGTCGAGGGTTGCCATGTCTGTGTTTCTTCTGTTCGTGGAGAGAACAGACATGGACAAGGCAGACACCTTCACACTTGTGCAAGGCTTCATGCTAGCTACACATGCTGCTACACATGATAAAACCTCTGCTGCCTGACACTACATCACAGCCCTTCGTGAGATCGCCCTCAAAACATACCCACTGGCATTTCAAGTTCCCTTACCATGTCATGACCTGCAATGTTACATGCCCTGTGGGTACATAAAGATCATGACAGTGGGTTCATAGGAATCTGCATCCTTGTGTATTACAGACGTTTTATTTCTTAAATGCCTTTATTACAGATTACTATGAATTACTATTAGTAAAGCAAGTATACTAACTATTAAAACTACAAGTGTACATCAAGTTACTCCAAGGTACTACCAAAAGGCAAGTATATATTTCAATAGTAGCAACACATATATATTTTAGTATTACATGTTACCACAAAATTACTATTAGTAAAGCAACAAACACAATTACTTACATATACACACATATTTATATATCTCAACATAGTACTGGTAGGGCACTCACCAAACCAATCCCAAGGGTGGGGCCAGTCGACAACAGTCCAAGTCTAACTTCACAGACAGTCTGCTCCAGAAAGTCTTGAAGTCTGACAGGCACCCCCAACAAGCATGCCATCTTGTCCAGATCTCATGAAAGAGTTTGTGTTTTTTTTTGGGGGGGGGAGAAGGAGGAGGTGAGGCTCCATGTTGGGTACAAAGCGAGTACTTTTTATAACACAGGGGGCATAGGACACCACTACCCAGAATTTTTAGGTATCTCAGCTGCATTTCAGAGATGCCAGTTGCACTTTTCAAGGATTCTTTTAGTTCCCAGGCCAGGTTTCCATGCTATCAGACATCTTCTATCAGTGTTTTAGCAGACTATTTCTGTATTTTTCCCATTCTAACAAGGTCACCTTTAAAGCTGCTCTCATCAGCCCCCACTTTGCAGATGAGAAGCAGAGATAAAGCTGTTTTCAAGACACTAGGAATTAAAGCGAGGACTTGGTGACAACTCTGCATTACGTCACCGATGGAGCTTTAGGTTCACGATTCATACCTCTGATAGCGTGGAAAATGAGCTTATTGTTGCAATTCAACTGACAAAACAATCAGTTCATGCAACTTACCTTAATCAGAAAACAATGCAATTACAAATAAACATTCTCACAGAGGTAGACCTAGTTCTGGCTGTTACTGGTATTGTTCCTCCATGTGCACCCAGCTGCTGGTCCCTGTTGTCCATGCCATTCCCAGGGATTAGCATCCGATTCACGCACAAAACCGATCTGATTTTTTTTTTTTTTAAATAGCAGAAGATAGCAACAGCACGCAGTATACATGTGCACAGCAATAACACGGCACCCCAAATTCCCAGTTATTTTAACAGGCTCATACAGAAGGTAAATGTCAGAGGTTTTCTGTGACATTTTTTATTTTTGCAAACACATATTTGAACTTGAATCTTGTCTCAGGTTTTGGCTAAAAGAAGAGACATACGTTTATAATGCTGCATGTCCCTTATCACATTATTTGCTCTTTGGATGAAGCAGGAACCCTTTACATAATACCAGGTAGTGTCTGTATTAACGATGACTAAGCAAATATGAGAACAGCATCAACAGAAAGTAAAAACTGCCATTAGGTACAGTAAGGACTGGCTAACACATGAGGTGATATCTGCACAAGTCCACCTCCCAAGCCACAAATACTGAGGACCAACAACAGCCACTGTCAAAAAGCACTCTCCCTTTTTTTCTGTGTGAGTGCTAGAGAAGTCTTTTTCTCGAGACTCAAAGTAAATCACTGTCAAGCAAGAAGCTATTCTTACCACTACTGACTGCAGGCTTACCTATAGACAATACATTATCAGAATGCTCTAAATTCTTTAACGATGCTTGTTGGGGACTGCCTCACTTTACCACCCATCAGAGCAGCCCAGCTCTGAAGGTCAACACATGTGGGCTATTTCGGACATAGCAACTCTCAGAGACATGGGTGCTTGCATTCCCTCTTCTCCCCTCTTGAATACTTGATCCAATTTTAGCTCAGGCCAGAAGCCAGAGAAGCTGCCTATAACTCAAAGCAACGCTCTGATTTTATTTTCTTGAGGCACCTACTGGTAGGAAATGCAGAAACCATGCAGAAAGCCAGACCTCCTGTGAGCCAGGGCAGAGGGAAGGCAGTCACCATGACGAGCACCGTACTCGCAGAGGCCATGGCAGACAGCTTTCACGAATTTTGCTAGGTTTGCCTCTCAAAGCTTTCAGAGAGCAGCCTCACACAGAAGCTTCACAGCAATCAACTGGTCAGGTAACAGAGAGGTGTCGTCAGGAGAGAGCTACTCCTGTGTCTGCAACAGCAAGAACAAGCTTGGACCTTGCAGCCAGGAGCATGGAGGGAGCAGTCTAACCCCAAGATCCCAGTGTGACCTGGGCATCTAGTCAGGCTCGCAGCCAGATGGTGTCAGATGTTAGGGGAATGCCCTTATTGTGAAGTGTTTTTCACCTGAATAATGTTCCTTTTAAGATCCTCAAGTCAGTTCTGCTGAAGTGGACTTAAATCCCATGGCAAATAGGAACAGCAATCTGAACCAGAAAAAATAAGTAACTGTAAAGCAATGGACAAGGGATGAAGTGGTGCTTCTTTACATTAATGACTGCAAATGATTCTCCACCAGTAACCCCACTCAGAGCTTTATATTCCTGCTGATGCTAAACATTCAATAGGAGTCTGGAGGATAAGATATGCAATGCCCCAGATGCCATAGGTCAAGGACCAGAAAGGAATACAAGCTGTGCTCAGTTAAGAGCTGCACTTGATAGCTCCATAAAAGCAAATGCCATTCACAATCACTTTCTTTCCCTTTGAGCTGGGGTGCATGGGAGCCTGAGGAAGCAAAAAGAACTGCACCCCACTGCAGTGGTGAGCGTGGCAGTCGGCAGCAAGCTTCCTGCGCGCCCACCCCTGTGGGACAGCAGGGCACTGTGTGCAAGCCAGGCAGTGTGGCTTTTCAACGTGCATGCCTCATGCCATGCGACTGATCCATGTACAGCACTATTTTCAAGCACTGCAGTCCCTAAATCTAATGTTTCTCAACGTACCAAGTTGCAGGGCAAATTCAGCTTGCAACCACTCACACACTATGAATGGAGAATGCCAAAGGCAGAATGCAAGCAGCTAGGAGCATCCTATCCCGACTTGCTTTATCCTGTAGGTAAGAATAGGGCAGAAAAGCAAGCAATAATCGACTTCTATTTCCAAATAAGCTGCCTGAAAAATCAAAAGCCATTTAAAGTTTCAAGTAGACAAAACAACCATTTGCTTACTGGCAATCTTTTCAGAAAAGATGGAATTGCTACATACAGAAACGTGACCTTTGCTTTAATAAACTGCTGTCTAAATCGTGTTTTTTATCTGACCTTCTCAGAACCTATATGGTGTTTAGACGCAGGACTTTATTCCTGAGCTTTACCAGAACAGAAGCAAGCTGTCCAAGATGGACGGAGGTGAGTCCTACGGTGGCTGATGTGCAGCTGACGCATCTTTCCCTGGGAAGGAAAACCGTGTTAGAGGCAGCACTGCGGGCAGACCGCAACCTGGGCGCCTGCTGCAGCCGTGCCAGCAGCACCCGGCCCCGCACGCCTGCCTTCTGCGTTAGCGGCGCTCCAGGGACGCCACACCCCCTGCAGGAACTCAGCGCCCCGGGCTGAAAACCAGGCGCTCCAAGGACACCGAAACGCCACGGTTTCTCCCTTTCTGCCCTTTTTCTGTTCGGATCTCCTCCGACTGCTCACGGCCCCGCCTGGGCCGGGCGCCCGGCGCTGACAAAGGCGGGGTGTGGGCGGCGGAGGGGCTCGGCCGCCGCCGCCGCCGCCATTGGGGCCGACGAGGGGTAGGGCTGAGGGGGGCCGGGCTGCCGGGCCCGGCGGCCTCGGGGAAGGCGGTCGGGAGCAGCGCCCTGCGTCCGGAGGTTGTGGGGGAGGCGTCGCTCGTCGCCGCCAGCAGCCGGGCACGGGAGGAGGAGGAGGAGGAGAAGAGCGGTGAGGCGCGGCACGGTGAGGCGCGGCGGGGGGAGCTCACCTTGCTCGGCCGCTTGGGCGTGCTGGGGGCTTCGCGTTGCGGTTTGCGCGTATTCAGTTCAGTGGGGCGCCAGGCATGCATTCTTTCTTCTTGGCTTGTGGTGGTTTTTTTTTTTGTTTGTTTAGTTTTTTTTTTCTTTTCTTTTCTTTTCTTTTTTTTTTTCTTTCCCCTCGGTATGGAGACTTTCCATCTGCCGTGAAGCTGCCACCCTGCCAAAGGGGGCACCACACAGCTCAAGCTACGGCTTAATCATTAACTGCAGTTACTGCACGCTCTCACGTTGTTGGCTATCTATAGAAACTATTTTTGTAGGTTAAGTAGGTGCAGACTATCAGGATCAGATGGAGCAGCTACAGCCCTCCCGCCTGCACTGGGGCTGTAGCACCAGCGCTGCCTTAATGCCTTCATCTTGTTTGTCCCCATGGGCTTGCTCAGTGTTTGGCAACGTATCCGCTAGGAAAGTACAGAGTGTGCTCCGGCCAGCCGAAAGCCTGCCCGTTTACATCACGGCAGTTACGGCTCGGTTTCCTATTGCTTGCTTGCAGAGACAGCTGAAAAGCCAAACAGCCATTGCTGTTTGTACTTGCCCGGAGAACGAGGGCTTTTGAGAGATCCGTTTGATGGGAATAAATACATTAATTAGCTCTGTATTTTGGATTAATCTTCCAATTCATGCTGTGGGTGCTGGGAAGTCTAAATATAGCTAGCTTTTCACGTTCTCCTTTCAAGCTAACAGAAGTGAATCCGAGTGTGGTTTTCCTAAGCTGGCAGGCCTTGGATTTTGTCGTGCTGTGCTTCAACATAGGATGTTAACATACTGTTTGCTGTGAGTCAAGGGCAGCAGAAAAGAAAAAGTCAAAAAAGTAAATCAGCTATTAAGCACCCATGAGCGTAGTGAAATAAGGGTGAGATATTGCAGACATCCAGGAATAAAACAAGATCACTCAAAACTGATGTTGGTCAGTTGCACTTGGCTGGTAGCCAAGACCAATTTAATCTGTTACAACAATATTGATTCCCAGCTTGTCTGATATTTATTCAGTGAACTGTAATGCTGTAAATGATAAACAAACACATATTTCCTCACATAAGGAAGTGTATTCAAGATAAACCAAGAAGCATCCAGAACGATATGCTTTGAGCTGTGAATGGCAGGCTTACCGTAGGCCTGCAGAAAGCTCATGTCACAGCCATCTTCTAGTAAAGCAACTGTTTACAAACCTACCTGTGACTGAACATTTCTGCAAGCACGAAGATTTTGTGCAGGATTTAAAAAAATAGTTTAAACCAACATTTCGAAACCACAGCTGCAATTGTGATTGCTGTCTGGAATACCACAGGCTGCTCCAGCCCTGAATAACTGTGTTTCTGGGGTACAGGTATTGCTTGCTCTTTGCTTCTGGATTACACCAGATATTTGTGCCATTTGATGCATTGGTGTTCATCACAAGCCTGTATATTTTTAATCCCTTCATTACAGTATAGAACATCTTTCACTTGTAATTCTGCTCGTCAGCTACTCAACACACCCACAAACACCCAGCAATAACAAGAGCAATTCCTCACTGAAAACCTAGCACGCTTAGTTTCAGGGATCTGGTTCTCCAGTTCAAACTTACCAGGTGCAACAACGTGGACCCAGCTTGTTTGACTTTCATCATGTTAAGCGTTATTCTGTAAATGGTTAAATAAGCAGATCTCTGCATTTTTCAGCATCCTAGATGAAAAAGTGTTAATTATTCTTTAGCTGTGCTGAGCCAGGTGGTGTGTTTAATGCATCTGGACCAGAAAAGATATCAAAAAAAAAAGTCAGTGGAAGAACTCGGTCTCCTTGTTACCCAAGGGATCCCATTTCAGGGTTGGGTCTGAGTAGAGAACATCAGACCAGACAGAACAGCTCAAAGCTGCATGGGCTCCACTTTGTGAAGTTCAAGTGAGTAATTGTGCCTATGTATGGATACACTCTTAGTGGTTGTTCCTGGCCTGAAAAAAAAAATGAAAATCACAATTCACTTCCCAAGTCTGTTTTGACAAGTAAAATGCAAGTACTAATGAAATGAGACAGAATGGTATGTCACGTCTCTTATGCAGGAAGTCAGCTCTTGGAACAAAGTCATTATCACTCTCACTAGCTCCAGCACAACCCTAGCTACCTCTGAAAATACAGGCTATCGTGATGGAGGTGGCTAGTAGAGATTCCTTACCTCAATTTATCTGCAGCATTCCTCATGTAGATGTTGGCTGATCTGTGTAGGATTGTTTCTCGATGAGTCATGCAGATCGTTCTAGGCAGTGCTGTGCACTGTGAAATTGTTTCCTGAATGATGTAACTGAAAATCCCCCTTCCTGTGCTGCTGCTTTCTTGATGGATTCTCTCTTTGTTCTCAGACATTCCAGCCGCTGTCTTTTATTGCTGAATGTTCGTTTGTTCCTACGATTCTCTGTGAAGACAAGTTATGTCAACAGCTGCTTTAATCCATTTGGTAAGAAATGGAGGGTATCAAGTACGGAGAGTCCTGCTGATGTCCCGCCTCTTGCAAGACGAGAAGCGTCCAGCAATTGAGTGCTACAGTTCCACCTCTGAACGCCGTGCGTCCCGCTTTGATCCAGACGGGAGTGGGCGACCCGCCACATGGGACACCTTTGGCATCTGGGACAATCGCATTGATGAACCTATTCTCCTCCCACCAAGCATAAAGTATGGGACGCCAATTCCCAAAGTCAGCCTGAGCAACGTGGGCTGCGCTAGCCACATTGGGAAGCGAAAGGAAAACGAGGACCGCTTTGATTATGCTCAGCTGACAGAGGATGTCCTGTACTTTGCAGTTTACGATGGACATGGCGGGGCAGCAGCAGCAGACTTCTGTGCTAAGAACATGGAAAAATATATCAAGTAAGTGTGGGTTGTATGAGCACGTGGCAAATGACTTACTGTAGAGCTTCCTTCTTTAGGGCCAAAAGGGAACTGTGGGTGATACGCTGACGCTAGTCATCCTCAGTTATACAGCCAGTTAGTCCGAAAGGGGCAGCAGGAACACCGGATGGTGAACACTCCCCTTAACAACAGACACGGCATCAAGTACTCTGTGCACTTCCTGCCCTATGGAACAAGCGTGCAAAGACAAGAAAAGAGAATGTGATTGTACCCGTCTTCCAGGAAAGGGCTGGAAACACAGAGCATGTCAGTTGTCCCTCGTCAGGTGGAGGGCACTGTGATTGCTGACCTACACGGCTTGTTGATGCTCCTCTGGAGCTCCATGTCACGTGCATGGGTGTTGGAAGAAGCACTTGATCTATTTACAAAATTACAAGACGGTGCTTCCAGTGTAAGTCGTTAATAAAACAGTATTACCTTTTCTGTGTAAGCCAGCATTAATCAGGGAGGAAATAAGTCTGTGGAAGAGACTGGTTACGGTGAACATTTCTCGTAAAAAAGTTTATTTTTTTTGTTTGTTTGTTTCCAGAGAATTTCTTGCTCAGGAGGAAAACTTGGAAAACGTTTTGAACAATGCTTTTCTAGAAATAAACAATGCATATGAAAGGCATGCTCATCTGTCTGCTGACGGTAGGTAAAATACTTTATTCTCTTATAGGTGGGGGGAAAGAGAATTTTCTTACCTGCTCAATAGTTCTGTACTAAGACATCCTTTCATGTCATCAACAGTTTCATTTAACATAGCTTTTTGCTCTGTGCACTTACTGCAAATGAAACAATTATGCTTTACCTGCCTAAAAATGAAAAAGCTGTAAGAAGTCTAGGTCAAATTTACTGGGGAAGTTATTAATCTGAGTTTCAGTGTAATCTTCGTTGTTACTATGATTCTGTCCAGAAAAGCATTTCTCAGGTTAGGAAGGAGTGATTTAAATTAGCAAGCAACATAACGTTCCTGGATGATACATATATTTTTCTTCATATTTTTTTCCCCTGTTGAAGAGCTGTTATTCCCTTGAATTGAAAGGAACACTGTCAAAAGTTCCCCTTTCTGACTTGGCTATTGCAGTCAAGGAAGGATGTAAGCCACAATTAATACAACCAGTACTGCTTCTGCACAGAGAGAATCAACAGAGTAGCTGAGGATGAAAGTCAAAACAGCAGTCAAAAGGAAAACAAGGTTGGCTGTGGTAAAGCCAGCACTAGCCATTTTAGATTTCTTAGTCCTGGCTGTTCATCAAGTTCTCCTATATACGTCTAGAGACTACACACATCTGAAGTTCCAGTTAAAGCTTCTGGGGCTTATTGGGAGTCATTTGGGAAGGTCCTTGTCCCATTTCTGTCACAGGAGTTTCCTCTGCAATAAGACGCTATTTCAAGAGTTAGTTCGCCCACTGTGTAAAAAAACAAACCAAACCAAACCAAACAAACAAAAATCCAAACCAACCAACTAACAACCACCACCAGTGTTGCAGAGAGCTGCTGCAGATGCTGGTGATACAGCAGGTGGTTAAATGGGAAGGAACATAAATGGGAAAAGTTTTCTGTCCAAGAAAACATTAAACCAAGAAGTTCTTCAGGCACTAAAGTTATACCATGTTTTTGGGCTACTTCCTTAAGCAATCAGTGAAAACAATCTATTATTGGAGGGGTTTCCTGCACTTAAAGTTCTACACAAACCTACATAGACTTTAACATTCACTGTCAGGACAGGAAGCCTGGCTGTTGCAGCACTGAAGGAAGTACACCCTTCCACCCTTCCTCTTACCTGATGCAGGCTAATGTACCAGGAAAAGAAGTCTAAAGGTTCTGAAACGCGGCCCTTAACAAGGGTGGGATTTCATCTGTCAGGTTATTTTTTCCATTATATTCTATTTTACAGTCAAGACAACCTCTATTATTAAAAAAAATGTGGTAAAGAATCCCAAATGATTTTTGGCCTATCAAGTCAGTTTTCACAGAGCTAATGGGAGGCTTATCAGGAGAGCCATTAAGCTTTTGCATCCAAGAGTTTCCTTGCAAATACATTATATTAGAAGCCCATTTTCAAGAAAACATCTGAATACAAGCTCATGTGCTTCACTGGATCGTGACTTTCTGTTTTTAGTAACATGGGAATTAGTTATATTTGTACTCCATCCTGGCCCTTTGTTACTAAGACAGCTCTTGGTTTTCCTCATTTCTGTGACCCCTGTCAAGTTTCAGAGCAACTCCTTGACCAGGATGTTTGGCAACCATACTGACTATACTATACTTTGTTGTTCTGAACGCAGTTTCTGATTACAGCATTTTGTATTTGAGACTTAAAGAACTGAACAAGAAAAATATTTGACAAACGAGTTGTGTAATAAGCTGAGCATTTTGGAACTGCCTGTTGCATTTTATCACACCATTTAACTCACTAAGTAGGGCCCCTTAATGAAACAACGCAAATGCCAGCAAATTTATGTAACAGCTATCAAGACACCAAACAAACAAACCCTCTTCGTTAAAAAAAGTTGGAGGTCCAAAGATATAAAGGGGAAAAGCAATCATTTAACATCCGCTGTGGCCATGTTCTGCAAAGTACTCAGCATTTCTTAGGTTGACTGAAATGCCTGCATGCTCTCACAGGAGTCAGCAGGATCTGGAAGTGCCCAGTGCTCTCGGATGGTTGCCCAGCTGGAAATCAAGCTATAAGGGAAAGAGTGGAGCAGCACTGTGCACAGACAAGTGCAGATTTCTGAACAAGGCATGCTTTTTGTTTATCTTCATAAAGAGTTCAATACTCTGATGACTATTTGGTGCTTTTTTTTTGTTGCTGCTTCTGTTTTTAAAGTTACATAAGATTCAATGCTTTGCATGTATCCTTTTTAGAAGACTAATTCAAAACTGATTCAGTTTGCTGGCAAAAATTCCAAATAACTGTGGCTATTCTAGAAGTGATGTTCAAGAGCATTGCCCAAGTTTTTTGAAAATGGTGGTTGGTTGCATAACACCAGGTATCTGGGATACGCTGGATGCTTGTCAAGACTGACCTCCTTTTGAATCTCTGCCAGAGCTCGTCAAGTGCAAAAAAATAGCTTCATCTTGTTCCCATTGATGAGCCTGCCAGGGTTTGTACACTCCTTCTTTTCACTGCATCTGTGAAAGAAACAGCACATGATCATGATCTTTACTCTGCTTTGAAAACATCTAACGTGTGCCTGGCTGTTTCAAGGCTCATGACTCCCAGGACAAACCCCTAGAGCCACAATTGCATGGATTTCAGTTAGCACAATGTTTATAATAATATTTAGGGGGTGAAATGAACATATGGCACACATGTAACAGGACTAGAGACGTGCACTGTCAGAAAACTTGGCTCTGTCTTCAAGAATACTGCTGCTTGTAGTTATTTGCAATTATAATTGGAAAATAGGTAATACTTTCTCTGAGCTTTCAGTAAAAAATATATATGTGTTCCGATACTGCTGCTGTACCTGGCATGCAGGTTAACTTGTGCAGCTGGACTGCTATACCAACCTGCAGACTGTTCCTGTATCCCCTCCGACGGTTTTAGACAAAAGCATAAGGAACTTCCTCTGGCACATCAGGGATAAACTGTCCCCCACATAAATCATTTCTCATAATTAAGAGCTCAGAGATATGCCTGAGCCTTGAAGCACAGTGTTTGGTATCTTATTGGAAACTCCCTTTATTTCACTTCCACACATTCAAATTTATCCAGTCACTGTTAAATCCCTGCTTATCTAACATATAGTATGCAGTGAAGAGAGTTCACAAACAACAAACATATCATTATCCATGGTACAACCACTAACAGAGATGGACAGAGTTTTCTTTACATTTTGACCGCTAGTAAAAACCTAAATTGAAAAGTTGAATAGCTTTCCTGATCAGGGACAGAAATAAACAAGTCAATCATGTGCTCGAGGCAATTAGAATATCACTCTGGAGAAATGGGAAACAAACCCTGTCCTGGCCTAATACGGTCCTATAAGGTACTGCTACTGCTTCTGTTGATTGCAGGCACAATCCCCCATGCAAAGAAAACAACAGGCAGGCATCCTTACCATCGACCTCCACATTCAGTGCATCCAACTCTGATCACATTGCCGCTCGCTTCTGGAATAGCCATCTTAATAGAACTTAGACAGGTATTATCTGATGTGTCTGTATTTGAAAGGCACTCCTGTGACTTATTGTGCTGAGTAAACAACAAAAGTCTTAAAAATAATTAAATTTAAGAAGTAGTTGTTTTTGTTTTAAATTATCATTCAAACACATGATTATTCTTTGAATATGTTAACCTGCAACACTGAGGAAAAGGGAGAGCTGCAGAAATTTTACTTAACTATTTCATAACATCAACAACACAAAGACAGCTTTTTTACCCAAGGGCTCAAACTCTTACCTAATCAAGGTAGAAGATGCAAATTACAGTATTACAGGGGTATATCTTTGCATTTTGGCCAAAGGTCAGAATTAGTCATTCAGCACCCTTCATTAAAATGGCTCCATTTTAGTTGGCACTGGTTTGAACTCTCCATTTTTGTTTGATATTTATTTTTATTAGAAAACTATCTTGAGAAAACAGATTGGGCCATATTTTATTCTTGAAAATTTTCTATAGTGTGGCTGCTGTTATCATACATGAGACAGCTACATCTTGCAACAATGTATTTAGTTGGTTGACTTTATTGTTGGTTACTTACCAAGTCTCAAATGTGGCCAAACTGGACTTCACACAGCTCATCAGGCCTTCCTGTATACCCTGCAAAAGACAGCATGAGTAAACCCAAGGTGACCGCCCTCCCCTGTTTTGCAGCCCCTGTTCTTTTATCTCCAGTGTTGCAGGTTTATTTTGTTTGAACAAAGTCCCTGGGTCAATTTCCTATTTGCCTCTGTGTACATGTTATTTGTGGCAGACACTGTACCTGGTCAGCAGCTCTAGAACTGGAGGCCTGGACACTATATGCTGGGCTTCAGTGGAAAGAGAGATCTGCTTAATTTTGCCCCAGGTGAAGGAGTCTGGTGGGTCCTAGCCTGGACTACTGGAAGGTTCACGCATCCTGTTTGTCACATTAGTTGAGATGACTTGCAGTAAAAAATGTCCAGTGAGTGTTAAGAACCTATTGAAAGATCTTAGTTTTATAGTGATATTGTTAGGTAAACAAGATAAACTCTTTAGTTTTAAAAACCACTAGATGTGCTGATGCAATATGTTTTTGTGTTATTAAATAACCTAGCAGCAGTCATAGTAAAGCATTAGAAACGTTACCCCATCCTCAATCCTTTGTTTTGGAACTGTGCAAGAGATCACATAATCCCTTTATAATGAGATCCACATTCTTCCAACCTTACCCAGATGGATTGGTCCAGAGAAGTGAGCATTTTTATTTTTATTTTTCTCAAAGAGCCATGTAACTCGTACACATTTATAAGGAATGAGTCGCCATGACTGTTGCTGGCGTTCTTCGATGGCATCCCTCTGCTTCCTGCTAGCAGCTCTTTTGGCTTTGACAGTTGGCACTGTAAAGATGCAGATTGACCTGAATGACCAAGTGTTTTCAGTCAATCATGAATGAATGACTACAGATGGTGACCTTTTCTGAAACCATGTGTTTGTCAGCATACTTCCAAAACAAGCAATGAGAATGGAGACTAACATCATTGAAATCTATTTTCTGTGAAATAAACAAGGTCGTTTTACGTAGGTTCTTCATGTCACTTCTTTTAGCTATTGGCTAAAACAGGTATTTTACTGGCTCTACTAAGATTTCTGATCACACTGCTACTTGTTATTACCTTATTTTCATAATATGCCTCAAAGTGAGCCTGTACCAGCCTAGTCCTTGCTTCCACATAGAAACAAGATGTCAGTGCTGACCTGAATACTCAGAGGCTACGGGCATGTACATGGCTTTGAATACAGTAGTCCGCATCGCAACTGTAACGCAGCCCAAGATGTGTCCCATGCCACCACGGTGGATGTTTGCCACCGACTTGTTGCTTAAGTCGGTTAACCAAGCCATCGCAGAAGTAACAATACCTGTTTTAAGTAATAACACAAACTTAGTTTAGATGGTTTTGAGAGGTTGTTTTGTTTCACGAGCTCTCTGCTTCCACCTTACAACAAGGCTCCATGCATCTCTCAGGGCCATGTACGGTCCTGTCTCAGGTCCATGCCACCACCCCGGGGGCCAATGCTGCAGGGCCAGGGGCAGGAGAAATGCATGTGGTAGCAGCTGAGTTCTACAGAAGCAGTGGTGGGAACACCTTCAACCATTACTCATGTGAAACTAGGAATATAAACTGGAGCTTTTCGTTCCTAAACTAACACAAAAGTTCTCTGTGCAATGGGCTAGCTTTTGAAACCAATTTCTAGAAAAACCCAGACTGCAAGAGGCCTACGGAGGGCTTTCCAAAGGGATTTGCATTGGCTGTGAATTTATGGCAATTGCTGTTCCCAGCAAGCAATTTATATATATATATATTGACTTAAAGAGCTCAAGTCAGCAGGACTTAGTGTTTTCCAGGCAGCTCTCCCTAGCCAGTGTTGCGTGTGATACTAGTTGCAAAGGTGCACTTCCCTTCAAAAAACATCAAAGTCCAAAATGAGCGCTAGGCAGTTCTTTTGGCATTTCCTTCACCACAGATAAAACCTCACATCTATTCTGAAATTAGGCAGACTGGTATTTTCTTGTTTAAGCATGTTCCCTCCCCCATCCCCATCCCTCAAGTTTTTTTAGAAGTTGCAACAAGAAAGTTTGCATACAACAGTTAATCCAACCAGGTCCCTAAACACAGATAAGATCACTCCCTTGCCCTGTCAGAAGAGGAAGACAACAGCTAGAGCTCTGGCTTGTCCTGTAGGCAGCAAAAATCCAAGTGATCCCACCTGTGCTGAGGGCAGATTGCCCAGAGGCCATCACCACTGCCAGGTGACTGCACTTGTTTGCAATGTAAGGAAAGCAGAATCCAGCCCTGCCATAGCACTGTGACCTCTGACAAATCAGTGTGGTCTGAAGAGAGCCAAGTCCCTTTCTCAAAAAAGCATGTGCCTGCTGGCTGAACCCTTTGTCTCCTGTCAAACCTGGGGTAACTAGATTATTAATAATTCTGAGAGCAACCAGAGAACCCTACAGACTGCTGTAAGGGAACGATTTGGAGGTTGTCTTCTGGTGAACAAGATGCAGCTACAATCACAATTACTCAGTTGCCCACTTCACCACCTAGCAGAAGGAAAAACTGTCAGCTTTATGGTGGGCTACCCATGCAGTCACTGTGCCCAGGGATAAAGACAATAACCCTCTATCCTGAGAAGAACCAGTGGAAAGAAATCTATTTGCTACAGGCTGAAAAGAAGCCACTGCACCTTATACTGCTTTTACGCCACTAGCTCTCTTTATATGGAGCCATGTTGTTGCACAGAAATACTTAACTTTTCCACTTCCTCTCTCTCTCCCCTACGTAAGTCCTATATGCATGTTTACTCACTGTATTTTTTAATAGATATGTAGCTTTAGTTTAAACTTAAAAGCAGTTACTTACTGCTAACGTAGAGCACAAGTCTTTGGTTTAACCAATTGGCACTGTTACTCTCTTGTAAATGCTCCCATGCTTTAAGGCAGTGTTAAAACCTCTCTCTCTCTGTGATATGGTATTTGTAGCAACTCTGATGAACTCTGGGACCACTGCGACAGTGGCCCTGCTCCAGGATGGTATTCAGTTGGTTGTGGCAAGTGTGGGAGACAGCCGTGCCCTGCTGTGTCGAAAAGGAAAGGCTATGAAACTCACTACTGACCATACGCCAGAAAGGAAGGAGGAGAAGGAAAGGTACCTGGTTGCTGATAGTGTGGCTTCTTGGGGAAGGGCTTCGGTCAGTCTGTGCTGCTGCCAGGCTGGACCTGGGAAAAAGACTGAAGACGAACATAATACTCCAAGCTAAAGAGAAAGTGGCACAGCCTCTATTACGTCATTTGCTTCCATTTAGGGGACTGGGGTTTTTTAAATTCCGATGCGAACAAAAACACAGCATTAAATCAGCATGGCTAGGACTGGGTACTGAGCTGTGACCACACAGTTCAAAGACTTGTCCAAGAGTGCCAAGTGAAAGCCAAGACCTGAAGACCTGTGGTTCTCAGGTCAGGACTCAGCCTTCTCATTCCTTCTGTGGAACCCTTCAAACAGCAAAAAATAACTCTCAGTCTCTCTGCTCAGGTCCTCAGTATCCCATCCTGCATTAGCAGAAAGTGACAGAAACTACAGCTAACAGATAGGGAATCAGTAACTCAGTCTGAATCAGTAACTCACATTTGCTTTCTCTTTTGTGCCTCTGGACAGGATTAGGAAGTCTGGTGGCTTCGTTGCCTGGAACAGTTTGGGACAACCACATGTGAACGGTAGACTTGCAATGACGCGGAGCATAGGAGATTTGGATCTTAAGAACAGTGGCGTGATAGCCCAGCCAGAAACAAAAAGGGTTCAGGTAAAAGAAGGCCTGGTTAACAGGGACAGCAATATTTGGACTAAGGGGCAACATAGGTATTTAAAGCATGTGATGGTAACCACTCAGTATACACAGGTGGAACCAGTCTTTGATTTTTATTTTCTTTTGTGGTGAAGTAACACAAGACCCATTCTAATTAAGTTACTTCATATTAACACTTAAAGGCAGAAGAGAATCTGGACCCAGTAGTAAATTCAACCAGGAACCAGGTTAACTTCTAAATCCCAATTATCACAGTATAATATAGGATAAGTGAAGAAAGACCACATGTGATATCCATTACTGAAATACCAACGTGTCAAACGGTTTGGAGCTTGCGGTCAGATACCTAATTCTGAGGATAATAGTGATACAAAGCTTTCACTGAGAACAGGGCAATATGCAGAGGGTTGTACACCTGGGAGGGAAGAAGGAGGGAAGGGAAGTTACATGCATCTTAACGTAGCTCTACAATTGTCCAGAAAACAGGTTAACAACCTACCTGGCTAACAACTGGGTATTCAGCACAGCTGCATTCATGTTTGCATGAAGAGAAAACCAAGGCTCTCATCTTCGGTCATATGCTGTTTCATGTTTTTCCCCAGTATCCCTCCTGGGGCCTGAGGAATTTTGTGTTCACTTGCTCCCAGTCCAACACAAAGCACTGTCTTGAGGGGCTTAGGAGATGACCGCAGCACTTAAGGTGTCTTCACTGAAATCTTTAGTTTAAGGAAGCATTTTGCTTACTGGGCAATCTATATAGCATTGGTCTTTTGGCCTCAGTGTATCCAGAGGGCTGCTTCTTAGAACAGTTAGTTCTCATGCAAAAAGGACAGGCAGAACTCCCAGAAAAATTGCTTTGCAACAGAAGGTAAAAAACAAATGCAAGAAAAACAACCAGCCAACCAAAGTCGACCAAAAAAAAAATCAAGGCAGTGGTTTTATCTTGCAGCACTCTCTCTACTGTTGTGCATACTTTGTGCCTTTATTTCAGTTGCATCATGCAGATGACAGCTTCCTGGTCCTTACTACAGATGGTATTAACTTCATGGTGAACAGCCAGGAGATCTGTGACTTCATTAACCAGTGCCCCGACCCCGCTGAAGCTGCCCACGTAGTTACTGAGCAGGTAATGCCAGGGTTTCTTGAAGCACCAAAGCGCTGCTGCAAAGGTAACACAGCTGACAGTGACACAGACTGTGCAGGTGCTCAGTGTGCTTCGTTGGGTCCTTTTCAGCACATGGCAAAGAAAAAAGCAGAAAACTAAGCCATGAAGAAAGGGTGGTTTACTCTCGGTACACTTGTTTTTTTTTTTTGTACTTAAAAAAAACCCAAACCATGCATTCAACAGTGAATTGAACTATTCTGGCTTACATGGCCAGTATTCTAGTTGTCTGTCCTTTCCTTCCCTGGGTCTTGCCCTATTCTTGCCAGGAACATATGGACATTTTAATTGATGCACTTAGTTCACGAACCACAGAACTGTGCTGGACAGTAACTGCAGTTTACTGCAGTGCTGAATGTCTTCAGCACAGACAGAAATGGTCAGTTTCTCACTAGGGTTCTGGATGGTGACATATCCCATGGAAAGCTCTGAGGTATACAAGAACCTGCAGCATTAGAGCTGGGAAGAAGCAAGGAAGTGTCAGGTCTCAGAGCATGCTGTCCCATGTGGAGTCAGATAGCTGTTTCCCTTTCTAAGCAAGATGATGATGCTGACAGCTTGTTTCTTCTATCAGGCAATGCAATTTGGCACTGAGGACAACAGCACGGTTGTCATAGTGCCTTTTGGAGCATGGGGAAAGTATAAAAACGGCGAGATCAACTTCTCCTTCAGCCGCAGTTTTGCCTCCAGCGGGAGGTGGGCATGAAGTCCTACCACAGCCATCTTTTCCTGCAATAATCAGGACACAGTGTGCTACAAGAGAGCACATCCATCTGTTCAAATGCTGGCTGAATGTCTTGTTCATCCCTCCTGATGCCAGTGTTACAGAAGATGCCACCACTCCCTCGGTGCGTAATGCCCCATTACTGCTTGCAGTTGATTGCATTTTATTGTGCTCGTTTATTCAGATCGGCATTGAGGCAGCTATTTCTTTGGGTTTGTAGTCCCAGCAGCTCTTCACACCACTTGGTTCACATAGACAAGTCTCTAGGCCTCCACCTGAGGCTGGAGAGCTATTGCACATTTGTTTCATACCAACCTGTATTACCTAGGACTCTTAGTTACCTGGCAGCTGTGAAAGTCTGAGACTGAGCCATGCACCATCTTCTTTGTACATTAATCCACAGGGGAACAAGTGCACAGTTTTCCTAGCGAGACAAAAAGAGGTTTTGTTGCTTTCCTCTGCCACGCAGCCACCCAAAACTCTCCGTGTTTCCAGGAGAAGCAGGTGCAATACAAGGGGGAAGTTTCAGAAGCAATTAGCCTGTGGTTATACTCTGGTGCCAGTGGCATTCAGTGTACCTGAACAACATCCTAAGACAGTGCTTCTGTGCAGGACTTCAGCCTCTCACTGCTGGTATCTGTCATCCTTCAGCTCCCAAGAGACAGAGCAGGCTAGAGCCACGTGCTGTTGGGCAGAGAGGAATGTCTCTCCATCGGGTCCAAAGCCTGTACCATCTCTGTGGACCATGCAGCAGCCCCTTGCACTGCATTGTCTTTGGTGTGCCAGTGGCTTAACAGAAGCACATAGGAGGGAAAAAGCAGCACATTTTTTGAATTGCTGAGACTCCCATCAATTTCAATGTCATTTTTTTCTCCCTAAGAAAAAAGAAACATTTCAGACTTTTCTATTCGAGATTCCTTGGATGTCTAAGAAATGAGTTTGTTATTTTTTCATAAATATATGAGCATTTTCCTGCCCGCTGCTGAAGTTTTTTTTCAGTTAGTCAGGATGTCCTGGGTTTCTTCATGGTATACAGAGAGATGTAAAATGCTCAAAGCAAGAAAGCTAGAGAAATGAGTGAGCATTTTAATAATGTACAGTAATTTTTGTAAGTTTGGGGGTTTTGTTTCTAGTGGGTGTCAGATATTGGGACACCAAAAGGTAATTTTATACTTAAAGGAAATGTATCTCCTTCCCTTTCTGCTGGGAGTCTGTGTCCAGCAAGGCACCAATGGCCAGAGCCCTGAGCCAGCTCAGCTCACCGCTGTGACGAGACTGCACGTGACATGTCAGTGTGCTGGCAGCAGGCGAAGAGCTGTCCCAGCGTGCCTCCATCAGACCTTGTTCTTCCTCTGCTCCAAATCAGGCGTGCAGTTCCTGTGGCCTCTGAATCACCCTGCTGTAAGGAAATAAGGGCAGAGGAAAATCAGGCTCTTCCCACATTTGCAACAGTAGTTTTTAGCTGTTTCCAACCATGCAATTTTACATACCAAACAAACCGGCCAACCAAAACGAACAGAAGCGAGAGACATTGCCTGACACTAAACCACCTTAAAGCAAGAAAAATATTTCTGAGATGCCTGGTCCAATTCTCGTTTTTGAGTGTGACATAGGCATCTTCATTATTTTTAGCCCTTTCCAGGCCCAGGGTTACAGCATAGATAGTCATTCCACATGTTCTTCCTCACTGGCTGCAGACCTAAGAGTACCCTGCAGAGCTCAGCGTTGTACTGACAGCATCAATTCTCTGTGTTTAGTGAGTATGCTCATTTTGTCCCATTGCTTGATGTATCATGGTATATATAGTGTCAATATTTGGTTCATAAGTATAAAGAACTCATTAATCAGTATTTGTAAATCTCTATTGTATTTGTTGCTGTTGCCCAGGCATTTTGAATGAGTGTATCATTGGTTTACAAATCCCTTCTCTCTCCCCAGAATTGCCCCAGCACTGGGGTTCAGCCTTCACCTGAGATCAACATGTTTGATCCTGGGCTCAGCCTTGTTTGCTTGAGGCAGAAGGCCACTTTTGATTGAGAACTTCTAGTTCCCAGCCTGTGGTAGGTTTGAAAATCGCCACAGCCTGTTTGTAGTAAAACCAGCAAGAGACAGCCTCTCCTGATCCTGAGCACTTGCAGAGAGGAAACACTTAGAGGTTTGGAGAGCTGTGCTGGCAATGTGGTGATGACCCGTTTGCACTGCAACCTCAGTAGCTGACTCCCACTGAGAAACTGAGCAGCTGAAATAGCAGCCGCGATAGCTCTCGGCTAAGGGTTAACCACAGCACAGTTAACCACAGCACAGTTAACCACAGCACAGTTAACCACAGCACGTAGCCGTCTTACTCTGGGCAGAGGAGGGGTTAGAGTCAGCTCTGGAGAGGGAGTTGCTGTGGGGGCAGCTTCTGCATCAAGTGTCGGACAGGCATGAGCAGCAGCATAGGGATTTGGACAAGCCCCATCAACACATTTGGTGCCAAATGCCACTATCCAGACAGAAGATATCAAGGGCACTGGGGGTGTTTATGACAAGTGCATGTTTGTTTTTTTGAGCAGTACTGAATACTCGCCAAGCTGAATGCACAGTACCAAATGCAGGCTGGTAATGAGTAACACTGCAAATGAAGAACAGGTGCTCTGAGGGGTGGCCTGGCAGTTAAAATAACTTCCAAGCATTGGCCTGTATGTAAAATGAAATCATTTTTATACTAACTGGAGATACGGGGGTATTTTTTGTTTTATCCCTATCTGGTAGAAAATTTCATAGGTAATGGAAGTTGTTGGGCACTTTCATTTCCTCTAACAGACTGGTTGTCATCACAGAGGAAAGATCCATCCATAACTGCTTCAGCCTTATAGAAAGGAAGGGATAAGACAAAGCTTTCCAAAATATGAGGTGATTAGATATTACTGCCTTTATACAATCACAGGAAAACTTTGGTTACAAGGAATTCTCTGTGTCACCTAGTGCAGCCTCGTGCTCAAAGCGGAGCTAACTTCAGAGTTATGTCCTGCTGCAAAGGGACATCTCTCGACACTGAAATGTAGTGACTGAAAGCGGATGGGAATACAGATTTTAGAATGCAGTGCGATCTACCTTGAACCACTAAAACACACTGAAGGTGAAAGCTTACCAGTATGTGAAAAACAACAGGCAGTTTGTGTAGCTACCAGTGAATGTCACAAATCAACTAGCACGTGTATCTAACAGATAATAACTGTTTTGCTCTACAAAAAAGTTAATGAGCAACTGACAAAAGACTACAAAGATGCATTTCTTACACACAGGTTATTATTACCTGCCTGTTCCCTCTAGTTTTCTGCATCCAATTCTGAAGTATACAAACTACCAATCAAGATGAAACTCTTTGCCAGTAGTCTGCCCATTCCTCTCTGCATTAAGCACAGAGGCACCTTCACGCTGGTTTGGGGGGATTTCTGACTTCATGCTGTGCCCTGCCAGACTCTGAAGTGCCAGTCAGAAGCATCATTTTGTACAGACACTCCACTACCAGGATCTTTCTCCTCAACAACAGCCTTGCCTTTTCCTGCAACCATGACAGTAAACTCCCTTAGGATTTAAATGGCTACTGTGCCAAACCTTGTTTGTTTGTTTTTTCCCAAGGAAATCAGGCAAAAGATGCAGTGTCCTGGGTGATGGGTTCTTCAGTCATCTGACACTACTTACTGAAGAATCCCAGCATTTCCATTTTAGTTTTGGGGCTGTTTGGGCACCAATAGCACATAAACGGAGTGGGCTTCACCAATGCCTTGCATGGACTATGACAGTTGGAGGATTAAAGTTGTGTCACGGTAAAAACAACTGTCTTGTCGTTGTGGTACCAGGGGATCTAATTAGCAGCACCCTGGATAATACCCAGCAAAGGAACCTCTCAGCACAGGGTCCCCCACCTGAGATACGTACTGATCTGCTCTAATGAAGGTGTACTTGTATTTTCTTCCTCCCTAGCCAGCAGGCCTCGTGCTGCTTACAGCAGCTCTACGAGTGATCAGATTGAAGCCAGAAGAACACACAGAAGTGTCTTGCCTAGTAGAGGGTTCCTTTTATCCTGAGGGAATAAAAGCTAATTGTCTACAACAAAAAGCTGATTATCTACTGTCTACAACAGTAGTTGCCTATCAAAGGGGTTTACAGCAGGATCTACTTGTATCTTAAATTTTGAATGATATTCAACAGAATCTCAGTTTCCTCTCTAGCTGTCTTTCAACTGTTGTATCAATGAAAATATTTTTTTTTTCTTAAATTATAAGCTCAACTGAACATTAAAGGTTACCTACTAAGCAAACCACAGCAAGTTTTTTTGTTTGTTTGTTTTCCCTGCCTTTTTTTTGAGCTGGATTCTAAACTCCATGAGATCTATCTAGTAAGCAATATTTTCTTGCCTGACCACTCCTCCTGGAACAGCACTACTTCTCTAACTTACAGGTACTGCTGGAGGGTGGGCTTCTGGTGTGGAAAGGCAAAAAATGTTGTCCAGCTTGTTACTTGTTTTTATTGTGAAGACTTGGAAGGCACAGGAGGCCTGTTGCTGGAGGATTTACTGGGAGAGGTAGCTGTTCAGACTGCAATTGGAGTTGCAACCTGGTCTCTCCACCACCCAGGCAGTGGGGTTTCATGCTTCATAGGGGGAACTCAGTACAGTAGAACCTCATTTGCAGCCACAACAGAGGAGAGCAGGTCAGTCTGGAAGGTGATGGTAGTGCTTTACCAGGTAGAGCTACAATGGCTTGTTTAATACAGTGCCCTCTTAACGACTAGTCCCGTTTTTTTTTTAAAAAGCTCAGGGTTGGTGAATAGCCATGAAGCATTGTTAGTGGTTGAGAGTGGGGATGTGAGAGAAATTAGATGTTACTGCTTTTTCCGTATTTGGGGAAATGAAAATTCTGAGGAGCTGAGACTCACCACAGGATTCTACACGAATTGGGATATCAGCTGACCTTTTCTGTCTCAGCAGGCATATGTGCTGTGGTCAAAGGCATCAGGGTTTCTAGCTAAGGCAGTAACACGAAACAGATAGCAGTTAAACTGTTACAATATTCATTTCTGTGAACTAAGATCACTTACGCACTTACAGGTACATTGATCACTTACCCAACGAGATGAACATACATTGTAGCAACTCCCCTGCATGGTTCTGAGGCTGCTGTTCTCAATGCACAAATACCCATTGGAGTCCCCCCCTTACCCAGCACATCAAATGCTTGGGCAGTGGCATGTGTCATGACTTCCTACAGACAAGTACAGTTGCATATGTTAATTTCACAGTTTGCCTTAGGACTGTCTGTAATTCTTGAGGTTTGATGTTTATGTTTGGTGTAATCGTCCATAATTAATCTACTTCTTCATTTTATTGAAATATTAATTTTCCTTCCCCAACCTCCCTCATTATTTGATTTTTTTAAACAACATCTGTCTTCAAATTTGTGGCTCATATACTCAAATGTACAGTGGGGCAGATAAGGCTGTACTGGAATGCTTGAAAAAGATCTTTAAATAAAGAATTGGCTTCTAGAGTTGTATCACCACAGATGTAATTTTCTTTTCTCCACCACACACTGCCAACTATTTGTTTTGTCTTTCAAGCTCTGTTGTGACTGTCATGATAGTCCCAGCCTTAACCTCTGCCATAAAAGCTTTTGATAAGCAAAGCTGTGCCTACAAAGGCATTCAGCCAGCAACAGCCAGTGCAAACTACCTGTCTCTGTGCTGTCAGCATCCTCTGCCGGCTTTGCTTTGCCACGTGTTCTGACTTGCTTTATTACAATACCAAGAAATCAAAAGGCCCTCTCTCTTAAATAAATAAATAAATAAATAAATAAATAAATAAATAAATAAATTTGCACTAAAACATTTCCTTTTGTAAACCTGGAAAGCTAGATGCTGTGGAGAGCAATTTTGTCTTGTGACACAGTGGAAACAAACAACTTGGGCCCCCTCCACACAGGAATATCATTTGGCTTCTGCATCAATTTACAGCTTTTCAGTTACCCTAAAAGAAATTATAAAAGAGAAAATAACAGCCAAATGTTTCATCTCATCCACTGAAGTAAGCCTGTGACAACTACTGTTTTTAACATTTACTGCTTTTACAGCTGAACTCAAACCTACCTTTACTCTTTTCTCCTTTGAAGGAGCAGCCTCAAGTCATAACACCTTGCTATGGCAGTGCCTGGCCCTTCTTCTTAGGGCTACTAAGAGTCTTTTTCTCATCCTTTGTTGCCATTCCACTTCTCATCTCAGTCAAGAGCTTATCAGCTCTTAAGATGCATGCACATACCAAACTGTCCTGGTTTCAGCTAGGATTGAGTTATTTTTCCTCCTAGTAGCTGGTAGGGTGCTATGTTTTGGATTAGGATGAGAAGAGTGCTGATAACATGCTGATGTTTGAATTGCTGCAGAGCAGTGCTTACACCAAGCCAAGGACTTTTCAGCTCCTCGCTCTGTCCTGCCAGCGGGCAGGCTGGGGGGGGCAGCAAGAGCTGGGAGGGGACAGACCCAGGACAGCTGACCCCAACTGGCCAAAGGGGTATTCCATGCCATCTGGGGTCATGCTGAACAATATATAGGGGTGGCTAGGCAGGGTGGGGGGCCGGCTGCTCGGGGTTGGGCTGGGCATCGGTCAGTGGGTGGTGAGCAATTGCACTGTGTATCACTTGTTTGTACATGTTAGTAGTAATAGTAATATTATCATTATTGTTATACTCATTTTCCTTTCTTTTCTCTTGTAATAAACTGTCTTTAGTTCAACCCACAGGTTTTCATTTCTTTCTGATTCTCTTCCCCATCCCAGAGAGGGTGGGGGGAGGGTGAGCGAACGGTTGTGTGGTGCTGAGCTGCTGGCCGGGTTAAACCACAACACAAACACATGATAGTAAGGGTCTTATAAGCACTGCATTTGTCCCATAGCGAGTGTCCCTGTGACCTGCTGATTAATTTACACCATCCGGAGAGGAGGGAAGCAGCTGTGTTCCAGCAGCTCCATGGCAGTTCCCTGCCCAACCTCACCAAGATCACAGTGGGAGAGCAAAAAGCAGTGCTTGCTCTGGCATGGAGCACTCGGAGAAGCTGGGCCACCTGGAAGGGCTGGAAGCTTTTCACAGGAGCAGAAGGCAGCCTGCATCAGCGTGCCCCCTACAGCCCACCTGCACGGGGCGTCATAGCTGATGACACATGGGTTTCCTCACTGCTGTTGGCCTTGCTCTGCGTGCAAGCACAGAAATAGATCAATATTTCCATTTGTAACCTATGCTCCCCCAGAGGAGTGTTACCTGTTGTGCAGTGCTTTAACCTCTCTGCAGCTCTCCCCTGAACTGGATCCCTGCTCCCGGGAGGTCCCTCTGCTCCACAGAGCTGCAACGGAGTTCAAGGCGGGCATGACTGCAGCGAGCTGTCACGTCTCTCACCAGCTGTGACCTTGTGTTGGAGAACTGGATGCTGGCCTGCTGGATGCCTGTTGAGGACTGTATGGCTCCAACGCCAGCATTTGAGCTGCCCTGAGTCTTGCAAGACACTATTCTCACAGACCCAGGTTTACAGTGGAGAGTGCACAGAAGGCTGTGGCTTTCCTATTGCATCCTTAGCAGGTCTTTTGTACACCACACACACAGAGCTGCCCCCTGTGCCACACAGGATGTTGCCTGGCAGGCCTGCTCGATCCATGCCACAAGCCAGTCTCCTTAAGCCCGCTCCTCCAGCTCCACCCCCAGTACCCCTCAAGCCCCAAAACACAGCAGGAACCACATCACTGCTCCCCACGTGGATGTGCTGCTTGGATGGACAAGGCTCCTTCCACCCTTCTGCCTTTGCATGCCAGAAGAGAATGGATTTAAGCAAAATAGATTTTGGTGCCTTCCCATCCCATCCTGTCCTGTCCCTGAGGAATGAAAGATGAGGCTCTAGGAGAATCACTCAACTCCAAGACAACTTGCCACATCTATTCCTGTCCCTGCAGCTATCCTTCCCACCCAGACAGTACCCCTCTTGCCAAAACAGCTACTTGGCACCTCTCCGCACTATACAGTCAAAATCATTTTTAATACTACTCTAGCTGTAAGGGCAAAAATTAGTAATACAAAATTTTCTGAAAAGAGCAGCATCCATTTCTTTCTGCAGCCTAAGAGTGCTACGTGGTTATACTGAAACCTGCCTGACACAATGAAAAATCCAGCTTAAGCCATCTCCTCCATACCATCGGGAACTTGCATTGCTGGATCCCAGACTAAAGCTCTGTGGTGTGTACTTGCAGGTGCCAGAGCACCTTCAGTTTATCCTGTAGCTTCCTCTTTACCTTTGGACTTCTCAGACTGTTCTCGCAGCGTGGTCAACGTTAGTAGCAGCATTTCTAATGCAAAAAGCAACTGAAGAAACCAACGTTACTTCCAATGGGACTATTTTAAGAAACTTAAAGGGATGAGATTTTGCAAAAATTTTAAAAATAAAATAAAATTTTAAAAATTTGCAAAAAAAATAAGTAAAATAGGCTCTCTGGATAGCCAGAGTCCCCTATTGTTAGTTTGTTCTTGTTTCTTTTTAAACACATACACCCTACTAGTTAGCTTTGAATGTATGAAATAGCTCTTTGCCATTTAGCACCAATGCAAATCTCTAACAAGAACATTTCTGCCACAAAACTTGCACCCTATTCCTTCTCCTAATTATTCCACAATTCTGTCCTTATTTCTGCTTATTTGAAAAAGGAAACAAACAAAAACCCCACAGCATTAGCTACCAGCCAAAACATAGGCTTGCGTTGCTTAGAAATGTGAGCCAGTTCCAGTTAAGGAAGATGCAAGACCACAATCTCCTTGGACATTACACATAAAATCAATTAAAAATACAGGTCACAAACTGTATCAAACAAAGAGAAAGAGCCTGTACAAGCCTTCGAGCTTGTGTCCTTCATCAAGTAAAACCTACTTGAATCTCCAGTTCACGGAATATGCAAGGCAGCAGTTCATCCAGATGTTACTAAAAAGCTTCAGTGTCAAGGCCTGGCAGCAGATGGCCTTTAAAGAGGCAGAGGCTCCCTTCTGGGTACGAGTGAGGAGATCACACCATGGGCTAGTGTGCTCTGGTGGGGTAAAGACAGGAAAACTTCCCTTCCACAGCTTCCTCACGAGGGGGAGCGGAGGGGCAGGCGCCGATCTATTCTCGTTAATCACAAGTGATGGGACCCGTGAAAATGGTGTCAAGCTGAGGCAGGGGAGGGTTAGGCTAGACGTCAGGAGGAGGTTCTTCACCAAGAGGGTGGTCGCACACTGGAACAGGCTCCCCAGGGAAGCAGTCACTGCACCGAGCCTGTTGGAGTTTAAGAAACATTTGGACTGTGCACTTAGTCACAGGGTCTGAACTTTTGGGTAGACCTGTGCGGTGCCAGGAGTTGGGACTCAATGATCCTTATGGGTCCCTTCCAACTTGGGATAGTCTACGATTCCCACTCGCTTTGAAACCAGACCGGGGCAGGCTTTGCCAAATCCTTCCCCATGCACAGTAGCCGTCAACATCAGCATCCTCCATTTCCTCTCCCTGGTCACCAGCACATGACTACAGCCATTTTTGGACAGGACTGGGTGGCTCTGGAATGGATGGTTGGCTGAACTAACAGCTACCTGTCCAGTGTTCTGACCCATGCTCAATTTCAATTTGCTTTTACCACTTGCAGACCTCTCTCTGCTCTTTACTGTAAGCTGACCAGAGCAACCTGAAAGGAATTTCACTGCAGTTAGGAGAAAAAAAACAATACATTCAAAGCCCACAGCATTTGCAGACCAAACTTCCCATGAGCTTCATGCAACAGGAGCCCAGCAGTTCAAAGCCCTGCTTTCACTTCACCTTTGGTGGAGTTACATGCAGTCTGGGACCAGCAGGGACAGGAGACAGTGCAGCCCTGGCAGCGGAAGGCTGCCCTGAAAACGGAGAAGAGGGACCTTTCAGCAGGAGGGGGAGCAGCATCACTGCCCAAGCTGAGAGAGGGAAGAACTTAAACACAACCTGCACATGCTTCCCCTCTCTTCAGACTATGACTCAACAGGACCTTGACACTTTACCAGTTAAATGCAAAGTTTTCAACTATTAGGACAGTGGATGTTGTCCATTGCAAACCTTGATTCCCTTTGAAAAACATTTTTCACTTTATTCTTTCTTGAAAAAAAAAAAATAATAATAAAAGCCTGTTACACATAGCTACGTGCTTGCTTTCCATGAAAGCCACTGTAGGCCCCCACCAGAAGCTAGGGAGTGTGGTAAACCACGCAGTGAAGTCTCCCCAAGGTCTGTGGGTGGGTGTGAGCATCAGAGCCGCCCTTGCCCAAGTCACATCCCCTCTGAGGCCACCCAGCACATGGAAAGACAGGGCTGGGACCCTAACCCTCCAGAAATAATGGCCAGTGCACTGCCCAGCAAACACAAGTGACCACCTGCATTGCCTCTGTCCTTTTTTGGCTAAAAAAAAAAGAAAAAAAAAAAAAGAAAAAAAAAGACCCCACAAGCACATAATAAAGAAATGTGTATTTTCTGTAAGTTCAGTGAAAGACAAAGTGCTCACTGTAAATGAACAGCCAAACTCCACTTTCTGGCTTGACACAATTTCTAGGAAGACCAAGAGACTGCACCTGAACTCCCTTTGGGTTTATGTCCTACACAGGCAGCCTTAAAGGCGCTTGCTGATGGATGATCAGACTAATGATCATCCTCATGAAGACTTTATGGGCTGCCCAGCATCAGTAGGACTGCAACTCACCATGCCTTGATCCCAGCAGTAATGCAAATCCACCTACCGCTGGAAGGACACCGCCTGCTTCAGTCCCCTACCAGCTGGCTGTTCAGCATATGCTAGCAGCCCATCCACCACAATAAGCTGAAGTGCCAAGGGAAACAGAAATTAAGTTATTAATTGAATGGGCATGGCTCTGACTATCCCCTTCCAGCTGACTGCAGGAAAGTGCAAAGGAGTGCTAATCCCCCTGGTCACAGGGGAAGGCCTGCTGCAGTTCCTTGCACTAATAAGGACCTGCTAAAGCCGGTGTTGGCCCACCTTCATTTATTCTTACGTGTTGCTCAGCCCTACCACTGAAGTTACAGTTTCAAGGACCCTTTTTTTAGGCAAGAAACTGCAGAAGTAGCTACTAAAGTTTGATCAGAGGAGCTTGATTTCTTCACTAACTTTTCAGTCTGGTGCATCTTACCAGTTTCAGTTTAAGGTCAAAAAAAGGTTTACAGAAGATTTCACACAACACTTCTTTCCCACAACTAGAAAGGGAACATGTAAAAACTATCTATTATAATGTACTGAAGCTTTCTCGAGTCTTTCTTATTTTTAATTTACTTTGACATCAGATTCTGTAGCCAGTTCAAGTAGCAATATTCACACAGAGAAGACTACAAATCAGACAGCTGTGGGGCTGTGCTCCGGTGTTCTCTCTCACTCCTACCACCATTTACTCCACTGCATTACTGAGAGAAGCAGGCAGAGACACTCAGCCAGACAGGTTCAAGACAAAGACTTTCAGCACCCAAAGCCTCATCTTTATGCGCAGGATTTCACCAAGTTATCACACAGCCATCAGTAAAAGTTTTCAAAAGAATTCATCTCCAACAGCAACAAACAAAACAGAGACTATCGCCAAAAGAACCCATGAGAGACTAGCTATGGAGATTGATTTGGTGGGAAAATATGTCTGGAAGACAGAAGGAAAGCTCTAAAAACTATTTGTGCAACTAACTGCAAGTTCTTTGCATCAGTCAAAGTGAAATTAAGCACAGGTTTGCTAACTTAATGTGGCACCGACCTATGAAGGGAGTGAACTCATTTTTGCCAGTGAGAATGAGAGGTATAAATATCGTCTAGCAAGAGGTTCCTCCACAAAGACCATCGTGGGGCTAAGGGAAGGAGAGGGAGGGCATCTCGCCCTCTACGGAGAGGGCAGCGACACCAAAAGAAAAAATACCCAAGAGAACACTTAAATATACTCTAAACAACCCCTCCTCCACCGAGCCTTCATGAAATCCGTTCACATTTAATGCAGTAAGCACAGACAGTTACAAGCATCAGTAGAAAGGACTTTTTCAGCCAATAATACACTTACTGATAAATACCAAGAACGCAGCGTGAGTTCTAGTGTTAATCAGCCAAGGAACGCAGTAGGTCCAACAGCATCAAAGCCTGGTTTTTAATTAGAGAAAAAATGTTAGCAGCCAGCATTGCTATGTAAGTAACTACCACAGCAAAAACCCCACCTTCTTTAGCATTACCAAGTCAGAAAATAGCATGGGTTGAAGAATTAGTAAACATACATATTTGGGGATCTTAATCTGTATCTCACCAGATAAGGTCAAGTTCTGCTTTAGCAGTTGTCCTCTCCCTGGGGAAGATGATTTAAGTTTTTAATACTTCCTCCTCTTGCCACATCGTCGTAGAGCTCAACTTTAATAATTCTTTACTGTCTGCCTTCTCTATATCAGTACTATTCTTCTAACCATTGTCAAATTCTGCTGGCTTCACATACTACAATGACACTCATAAACCAAAAGCAGTTATACAGAGATTCACAATTTCAACACTGCATAATTGCGGATGAACGTACCGGTGTTCAGAAAACAAAACCGTACCAAACGGTAGCAATTTACTCTTTCCAAGGATAAAGAAACATGGTACTCATCAATTACTGCTCCCATTTTAAAAACGTTTATTCAGCTGCAAATGTTGCTTCTTTCCAACAAATGCAAAACAGCTTTTTGGTGGTAAATAGCAGGTATTTATTTGAAATGAAAAAAATACTGAAGTACCTGAACTATTGGATTTAATCATGTATTGTAATCGTGTTACTCTACCTTTTTGCATTGGAGACAAATATACAATGAACATTCAGATATCACAGATTGCACACTAGATAGTAAATCATCAGGCCTTTTACGTAACCACCAAAAAACAGATATTGGATTCTACAATATAGTACAAAATTCCACACTCCAGTCTTAGCCAGTTATCTTCAATTTACTCCTGATGCTGTACAAATAAATGGTCATTTAACTAGGGCTTACAAGTTAATAACAGGACAAAAAAAATATACATTGCACTGACACAAAAAGTCAGCTCTGTTAATAGTCATGCAACAAGTAACCAAACTTGCTGAAATTAAAAATACTTTCTAAAAACTGTTTTAACTGCATAAATATTTTATACACAGTTCATTTACTGGAACAAAAGAAGTCTTTAAATGATACAAAGCAAATATAAGTATCTACCAATTTTATACATAAGAAAGTGCAAAATAACTTATCTGAAGTGTTTTGCTATTGAATTGATGACTGTGGGCTGGCGGCAGCCAACCCTTCTTGTAAGCATGACGTTACAGTTGCACACTACATATGAATGTTAAGAGTACATGAGTAAATATCCTACAAAGAACAAGGCAGGAGAAGACGTGTGAGGTACTTGCAGAGATTACAGTCTACTGATGTTAGTTTACATGAGTATATTTTTGCGCAACTAATTTTTACATGGAAAACAAAGCAAGTATTTGCATTAGAACCTTGAAAAGAAAAACCACTCCCAGGTGAACAAAGCAGCTGCCCACAGCACCAGTTGCCAGAGGGAATACCAGCAGGTTTTTTTTGTTGTTGTTGTTGTTTTTTTCCCTTCCACACCTCTTACTTGTGAGAATGTTTATTTGGAACAGCTCAACCAAAGAACAAAGTCAGAAGACTGTGGTTATCAGTTTGCAAAATGCAAATTGGGACTAAACTCTGTTACAGACTTTGCAAGGCGTAACAACCTTGATTTTAGCATGCTGACAAACGTAAAACACCCAGATCAACACCCGTACAATGTGCCTCTGTGGTCGAACACCATCAATCACATCGCCACCCACGGCCCATGAAATTCATGAGCCCGCACTAATACTATCTGTCAGATTTTTCTTTCCATGTTTAGAGTATATCAGAGTTACTGTCACAGTAGCCCTGTTTTTATTTGGGTTTAATAATGTGATCGTAAAAGCTCCAGTCTGTGGAAATGAATTCTTCCTTAAATTTGGTTTTGATTTGAAAACTGCAGGCGAGGAGAGGGAATCTGAGTACTCAAAGGCATTTAGTGGTTGTTAAAATAGCCTTTTCTTCCAACAGAAAAAGTGTAGGCCACCAGCCTATCTTCTGAACTATGCTGGTTTTGCATCATTTTGGGAACAGTCAAGGCAACGTTAGAGAGAACATCTGGATACAGACATTCAAACTCTCCACACACATTTGAGGACTGCTCCCCCCTGGTTTTAACAATAAATCTGCCAAGGGAGCCATGCAACATAGCTACTTCATTATCATCACAGTCCGGATCTATTTGGGTCAGCTCATTTAATCAAACCTGTGTTTACTCTAGAGCCCTTGCACACTGCTGAGTAGTCTTTCTGTTCATTTGGGGACCTCGTACACATACCAAAACAGTAATTTATCTAATTTTACAGACCAGCACATATATAATAAACAAACGTATCAAAATACATATTTAACCTTCGGTGAATAAACATGTGATACCAGGTTAAAGAGTAAGTGGTCAGGATTAACAAATTATTCCCCCCTAGAAGCCCCAGTCAAGAGAAGATAGGTGTGCCCCCTTGGCATTGGCAACCCTCCGGAAGTTGCTCATGCTGCCACGGAGGATCCCATATTTTCCATGCTGCAATTCCAACAACAGCATTAACCACCCGCAGTCCAGGGACCAGGGTCCACCCAATTCACCCCAGTGCAGGACAATCTCACCATCCGGAGCAAAGACACTCAATGACATTCTGGTGGGGCCACCTGTCTTCTGTTGTCTTGGGTCATATCCTTACTGTTATTTAGAAGAACCCACTGCCAGCATATCTAGATCTATATCAGTTTGTCGCTCATTTACAAAATATATACACACACATTAAAGAAACAAAACAAAAACAAAAACCCACTGTCAAGACCTCCTTTGGAGAGCAGTCCATGGGCCTTTCTGATGCATGTATTCCAATCTCAGTGGATGTCCATGTCTCATCCCACATGTAGTGCAAAACAAGTGAGGGGGTAGTAAAAGAGAAACGAACAAACAAACAAAACCTGCAATTCAATTAATATTAAAACTTTAAAAATGGTAATGGAAAGCTACCACTGTCCTCAAGTTCATGTCATCTGCTGACACGTGAAGATAGCTCTGAGAAGTGTTTCTGACAGGACCAGCGCTAACCCGTTTCAGAGCAACAACTATGTTGTTCCAAACTTTTTTTTTTTTTTTTTTTTTTGCAAATAAGCTATGGGACAAGAGGTTAAATTCTATGCATAAGAAATTAATTCTGTACCTGTATGCAAGCCAATTGCTAGTCATTTAAATAAGGTAAAAGCTGGTTCTTGCACCGCATGAATCAGCTGCTAATGAACATTAAGTCATTAACAAAACTTCAGCTCTGACATATATATAAAAGAGGCCTTGTTAAATATGAACAACACTGAGGTGATAAGCAGCTTGGTATAAAATGCAACTGAAGTGTACAATTGTAGTTCCTGGTTATCTTACAGCTAGAATAAAATATTCCAAGTACTATTTTCAAAAAAAAAAAAAAAATCTTTTGAAAAAATCCATGTAATCCCACGAATAGCCTTTTTTTTAAATAAAGATATTGTGGGCAACGGAAAGAACAAACATGCACGGACTGGATTTTTAACCGAAATACACGTAATGCCTTTGAGTTTTCTGTTTTTTGTTATTTAAACATTCATATTTAAGTGGATAGATGAGATAAAGATGTCACACAAAGTATAGCAGTTAATCTGAAGTCCCGTGTAACAGGCAGTTAAGTTCATATTTAGATAAAAAGGCCATTATACCTATTTACAATATACACAGTTGCTTGCGAAGAAGGCAGATTTACAACTATCTTCTAAAAAGCCTCCCCCCCTCCCCCCTCCCCCCAGTAAAGATGACTAGCTCTACAAAAACAAGACAAGAACTGGTGTTTAGGATAAGTGAGGATTTTCTTTATAGCCATGTCAACAGAGTTAGAGGTTGACAATTCTATTGTATTTGAAGTTCTCAACTACGTCTTACTGGGCCTTGCTCTCACTTAAATATGCTGTTAACCTCATCATATACCTTCCATCAACGCAAATCCATTCAGTGATCCCTTATACTTTCAGTGCTTAAAAAGCAGTGTAATCTTAAGTGTAAACAGACAATATTCTAATCCCTTCTGATCACAGCACAGTACTCTCATGAGTTCTTGGAGTGACTGTGGGGCTGGACAGGCTCTCCGTTTGCCAATACCCTATCAATTCCTGGGGCCCTCCTCCAAACCCCGCTCGTGCTGCAAGTTGTAGAAACAGTTCTGGCAGACTCTGACCGGCGAGGAAATCTTCAGACGCTTGATTTCGGACTGAAACCGACTGCACCTGTAGAGGAAAACATTGCCATGAGCGCTGGTCCTCTCCCAACCAGACCATTTTTTTCCTGGTTGAAAAAAATATATATATAATCGTAACTTAAAAAATACCAGAACACCATCCAAATTCTGACAGAGAAATATAATGCAGCCTGGCAGAAGCAGGATTTAACTTGCACAGTCACCACAGCATCAATTATATGACTCTGCACATGAGGTAGCTTCAAAACAATCATCCTTACTAGTTTAGACTCTAAGTACGGCTACATAGATGAAACCTTAAGTACTGTCTCCAACCCCCTGGACCAGAAAAGAGACTCCCACCTCTGCTCCTGGCTAGGGGGAGCTCGCATAAATCCCATGTCATAAGCTTTGCTGTCTGCGGCTGCATGCTACTGAAATCAGCATCCTTACAGTCCTGTGCACTGTTTGCATTTTGACTGTGTTGCTCATAGACTGACACAATGAGCTATTTGCTGAAAAATAAGGGTTTTTTTGTTTGTTTGTTTGTTTTTCTTTGCTAAGATATTTGGGTAGACCTGTGTGGTGCCAGGAGTTGGACTTGATGACCCTTATGGGTCCCTTCCAACTCAGGATATTCTATGGTTCTATTTTATGATATTATGCCTAGAGTTCAAGACTTTCTTTTCCCAGATCAGCAACATGGAACTTTCAAAACTGGCACCAGATTTCATTCTCAGCTGACACCTGTTGTCAGCTGAAATCTTAACTGTTTTTATAAAGGGGCTTATCTGTCTTTACCATCTCCTCCCTGGAAATTTCAAAGCACTGATGGTTTTTATTCATCAGTTCTGTTTTGGTAAGGGAGCAGAAAATATCAGTCTGTTAGCAGAGTTTGGTGGTATGCAATAACTTTAACCAGTCTAAAATTCTATATGAGATAGGGCCTACAAGAGACTTCTGGCTGGCTTACTTTTGGCAGAAGAGTTGTCCACAGTTCCTGCAGTGGTGACGCCTCTCAGTGAGGGAAAACCGGACAGCACAGCCGGAACAGCTGTCTCCCCCCTCGTCCTTCACCCAGTGATCAGCTGCAGATCGGCCTGGCTGATCGCTCACAGACCAGCTGAACACTCTGCCACGACCATCGCCAATAAGAATTCTGCTGTGATCCCTGCAAGAAAAAAAAAAAGCATTCCCTTGACAACTAGGGCTCAGTAACACACAGATATCAATGGCTGATTTTAGATGTCAGAATATTAAGTGACATTTTATGACCAAGATATCAGCTACTGCTGCCTGAAGAGCCATAGAACAGCATTATGCCAAGAACAATGTCTGCTTCATACTACATCTCCCAACAATGCCAAAAAAACGTGTCAGGTAAGCTTTTATGAGATACTCACTTAGAGATGCCGAGTGCGGTGATTTCCGCTGGATGTGCATTGTCTTTGCGATCAAACGCCGTATGCATAGTTAGCTTGCTCCTGAACACTAGCTGACGCTCCCATCTGTATCCTAGAAGTGAGCAGGAAGTAGAAGGTGAAAAAAAGCAAATTTGCTTATTCTAGTTGTTGTTACTTCCTACCTCCCCAACATAACCAGACACATGACTTTGTAGAAAGGAAAAATCTTTCTCTCTCCAGAGACTGATAACTCTCTGAGACTCAAGCTTCACTCAAGTTAAGTTCTCTTTACTTTACTTATTAGACTATCCATAGCTTGGCCAATGAACTTCTTTGCTTTTTCTCTTATTATTCCCTCCCCCTGTCCTGCTGCAGGGATGGTGAGTGAGCAGCTTAGCTGCCAGCCAGGGCAAATCCACCACAGTTTTGCAGCAGAAAAAAAAAAAAAAAAAAGCAACCTCAGTAAACAAACTTTTCTCTTCATTGATCCTTCTGTAATTTATCAGCCAACACTGCTCAAAGCTGCAGAGACACTGCCTTTTAGGTCAATGCTGACAGTATATTTTTCTGACCAAGGAAGCATGCCCCATTTGTTTTACCTTGTTTAAGCTTGCTATACTGTCGTGCTTCAGCATAGCTGGGGTGCAGGTGGTTAACCTGAGCATGGGGATGCATTTTTCCTTGTCCCTCAGAATAATTCACAAAGATAAAGCCATCTTTCTCATCCAAGCTGAGCTGGTCCGACCAACGCCTGGAGTCATCAGAGCCGCTGTCTGCTGACCACGCTGCTGCCACTCTGTTTGATGATGACCTAGGCCTGTGGCTGGTGCTGCCTGGTTGACTCTGGCTCTCCTGAGCTTTCACATCCTGGTCAATGCATGGATCATCTGCGTCGGAGTCACTGCTGTCCTCTTCGTGGGCTTCCTGCCCTGGATTCATGCAACAGGAGAGAGGATGTTGTTAGCAGGACTGCTTATAAAGTGAGCTTTTATCCTTTTCTGCTGCTCCACTATAGACAACCCCACAGGTACCAGCACGGCACGACTAGAGGGAAACCACATGCTAAAATTGCATAGCCTTTGCAAGAGATCAGTCTCCCACCGTTGTAAATACCAGCAGGAATCACAATGCTGCTCATCATTTTTTTTTTGCACTGTTCTGTCAGAAAACAGCATTCCTTAGCTGTAGGTAGTTCCTACAATAGTTCTTCTGAGGTACGCTATGAAAGAAACAATGAGCAAAACTTTCAAAACTACTTAATTCAGGAAAAAAAAAGTCCTTCTGCTACTAAGGAAACTTTACACAAGTAAACATCAATGGAGACTTGGGTTGACCAAAAACCATCATGCAGACATGTTAACAACAAGCTTTGCTTGTAAAAACACAACTGCCCAAGACGCTGATATTCCCAGTGACACTGAAAATCTGAGCTGTATTTATGTAACAATTACTAATGAGTATCATAGGATCCACATCCAGATCATATCTTCAACATGAAGAGAGAAAGAGAAAGATGAGTTAAATCAATGCCCATAAAACACAGATCAAGTTCTTAAGCCCACAGAACATGTTATGGCCAGCACTGCTTGTCTAAACAACACAACTTTCTATCAGTAGATCTTAACTCTGCTGCTGTGCTATCATTTTATTTCAGGGTAAAGAAATATCTAGCTTTGAGACCATGGCAACGTACATCCACTGGGTTTGCTGACAGAGAAATAACCCGAGAAAGGACCTTACTCCTCCCCTCTGCCCCAAAAGGGCGTGATGGCCATGATTTTCCTTACGCATTACAATATGAAACTACCCTAAGAAAGGTGGTAAAATGAAAACTCAGATGCTCTGTTATCCCCAAAGGACATATACTCTCCACTTAGAGAAGAACATCTATCATCTGTTCTGCACTGCATAGGATTTTACCTATATATAGAAGAGATCAGTTAAAAAGCAAATACCAAACTGTGAGTAGGAGACGTACCTATTTGTGCTTCCTGACAATCCTCTTGCATTTCCAGCACCTCCGCAGGCTCTGGAGCTGGTGTTTCTGGTACTTGCAAAAACTCCATCCGCCAGAACTGGAGGGACAGGGGATAAGGCAACTGACACACACCGAACTCTTAAGAGTTCTTCCTAGCTACTTCTAGAGTTAAGAGGGATTATGAGAACCAAACACTGGTAGCATGAGAGGCAGGTCACATCTCCATTTTAAGTCCTGTTTTCAAGGGGGTATAGGAAGACATCTACACACGTGCGTGAACTGTACAGGTGGAGCATACCAGTATAGGAGGACTGCTTTTGATACTAGCCAAGACCCTGTCTTGGATAGACATGACTTACCTATTACAAAGGCATACATTTGTTTTTCCAAACAATGATTCCTGGTACCTACCCTGACAACTCCGTCTGAATGTCCTGTCACTATGACATTCTGGGTATCCCACTCATTCATCTCTGACACAAAGCAACACATGATTTGCTGGCTTCGACCAGTGAAAGTGTTCACGCTTGCAGTAGGGCTGCCATTAATACTCCACACATGGATGTAAGTGCCAGCACATGATACAATATCCCCCTAAAAAGACAAGTAACACCTTCATATTTCAATACAAGTCTCAGGTTTTAACTGAGCAAAAACATAAGCCAAATTTATTTATTTAAGCATCTCACCATGAACTTTTCAGTAGTTCCTGAGTTTGACCACCTAAAAAAACCTTGAGAACGATACACATTTTTAAAAGCTGTTCACACAAAAGCAGACCTAGTTATAACCAGGCCACTGTATTTACAGCATATAAGGAGTAGACCAATTCTTCCACTTTTCACAGCAGAAGCAGCCAACAGTATATTTTAAGTGCTTGCCATCCCCAATTAAATGATCCAGCTCATGGTGCTTTCTTTCACTGATACACATTGCCTTTAATTTAATTTGTTTCTCTTGGAAAAAGTGCAAAAGAAGGCCCAACTTCAACTAGTGCAAAAGGGAAATGGTAGCTGTGGTTTACCACACTGGCAACACTACAGCAATGACAAGCAGCTAATAAACTGTACCTCTTGCAACCCCCCTCTTGGTATTTCAGCACCATTTTATCTAGATTTCAGCCACTAGCTTGCTCCAGATTAAACATGGCCCATCCAGACCAGATGGACCAGCTAAGAAAGGTTTCATCTCAGGCAAATGTTTTGATGCTCATGGGCACTGAATAAATGGCAAGACGTAACTTATAGGAGTTTCAGGGAGAGGAGCTCTTAGGATATGTCTGTTTCCACTACAATTGTCACCACAGCTTCATCTAATGCACCTTCTGCTTCCTTGAAATTAAGCCTAAGAGAGCAGAAATCAACCAAGGTCACATATAATAGTCTCCTAGCTCCTGTAGCAGGTTTGACAAACCACACTGAACACTGCATTGGTTACACTGCGGCCAGCACTGTTAATAAGCTCTGCCGAGCTCAAGTTCCTCTGCATGGAACAAACCCATGTACTCCTCTGGACAAAAGATGCAGATTGTTTCCTAAACCATGTCATTTGTTTTCATGTGAGTTATCAAGTTTCCCCACATTAGTGGAAGAGCCTAGTCTGCTTTTCTTCATTTCAATAATTTCTGACTCTTGCCTACCGCTCCCACCACACTCGGGTGAATGGTGCTTGTTTCTTACCGTTAATTCATTGATACAGAGTGCTGAAACTGGAGCCCTGTGACCTCGAAGCTGCGTTAGAAATGAGAGTTTATTCAAATCCCAAATGATACAGGTGCGATCCCGTGATCCACTCACAATTATGTGATAAGCTAGCGATGCTGTTAAGCATGTGACAGTGTCAGTATGACCCAGTAATGCCTGCAAAACAAAAACCAGGAGGAACGTAGTCCAATCAGGAGAGAGCACAAACATGACTACATTAAACCTGAAGAGATTCAAGTAAAGCAAACATCAATAACCTATCAGAAGATCCAGCTGGACTGAGACTGGAAGCATTTAGTTGTGACTACTTCCATAACTGAAATTAATAAGGAGTCATTTTCTGAAAACAAGAATTCATTGTAAATATCAAACAGCTCCTATTTAAACATCTCTTGATGTTTGAGAGAAGACGAAGAAAGAGAAGAGAAAATTACAATCAAAAAGTCAAGGTTAATTGCAAGGAGGGGAAAGCTTCAAGCAGCTGCTTTGAGAAGACCCATCTTTTAGATTTTAGGCCTCAACTAACCATTGAAACAGGAGTCTGGAATACAGTTGTATTTTTCACATTTATTGAGTTATAAGTCATCAGATAAGCTGCAGCGACTGGTCTTGCATTTACTCTGACCCCAATGCTGCAAGAAGATGAAAGCAAAGCAACTTAATTACACTACCCTGAAACTCAGGGTTATGGTGTTTTATCTTGCAGCACTCATAAGCAAAAAGCTTTGGAAACACAGCTTTGGACAGTCATTGTTGGAGACCACTGTTGGGAAGTTAAAAATTCTCTAAATTTCTTCTGATTAGTTTGAGCTGAAGCTTTCCACTAGGAAAAAAAATTCCTATTATTACAATGTTACCAGGAACAGTAGCACTTATAATTTGACTACCTACAACAATGACACACAGCTTCTGGAATACTTTGAGACTATTTTTTTTTGGTGGTGGTGGTGGGTTGGTGATGTTTTTTTGTTTTTGTTTAATAGACACACAAGACTTCCTCTGCACTTAACTGCAACTGACGTAAAACCATAGGCGCTTGCTTGTTGTATAAAAAGATGATGTCTTGAATTAGCAAAGAACCAACAATACAAGGCTATCCTGAACAAGTATACTATGCTCCACAAACACCATATTACTGTCAGAAAGTGCAAAGTTTTGACCACAAATGTAATTTAAACATAACAACTCCAAAAGAAAGACAGCAGTACTTAGAAAAAGGAAAATGAACTGTTGAGACAGTCTCCTTCACTGCCATCCCTGACAGTTTTCAGATGGGGGCAGCACTACAATAACACAGATATAACACCAAATATGTTTTTATACTGTTGTTAACATTGCTACCCAATTCCCTGTTTCTCCAAAAAGCTCATAGTGGTCAACTATCCTCAAACTAATGCAATTCGAAAGACAGTTTGCCCATTTCCAATGCAGATCAGCACCTTGACTACTTAGATTTCCAAAGGTCTACTTGACTCACTGTTCCAAAGTTTACTGAGCAAGCAATACTCCTTTCATACTTCCTTGGATTTTGGAACACAGTTTGCCTAATAGGCATCTTCATTGTACTTTACCTGTTTTAGTGTGAGGGCTTTAGCTTTTTCTTTGGAGATGCCCATTTCCCACACACACACAGCTGTGCTTGTTCCCCCAGTGATAACTAGTTTGGGGTTGGGACAAATGGCACACAGTATCTGACCCCATTCTGACAAACATTCATAAACAATTACTGCCTGGAAATAAAGAAAACAAAGAATTACTTGCAGAATTGGAATTTGGTAGGAAAAAATAAAAGCCCAAGTGCCACCCTGAATGCTGGATCATTAAGTAACTAAGATATCGTTGCTCCCCCTTCTACGTTTCCCACAAACAGAAGTAATTCCAGCTTCAGACATAAAATGGCTCCTGAGAGAACACAAGAGGTGAATTTTACTGGCATTCTTTCTTTAATTCATTTTCTTCCTTTTTTTTTTTTTTCAGGCTTGTTAAAAATTATTATGAATTAGCTTATGTCATTCTGCTCATGTTCTCACAAAGATGACCAGATGGGGCAATAATAAAACACACACAGTACAAGCAAATATTATTTCACTGACATGCAAACTAAGCGTTCTTGGATTTCTTTTGCTATTTAATAGTTGATTGTTTTCAGCACTAAAACCAATTTCAGATGACAAACCTTGTCTGACTCGTAGGTACCCAGTCTGCAGCTGAGGTCTGCATAGCCCCAAGCAAAAGTTTTATTCCATGTAGGTGGGATGAGAACCTTATTCTGTTCTACTGCCAGAATGCCTTTATCAGTACACACGATCTGTCCCACAGGCTCCTTAAGCTCTAGAAAAGAAGATGCAGTTATCTTTTACTGAATGCAAAGAGAGAAACTGTCTGACCCCATTAAATACCTGATGCTCTGCAAAAGCCAGAGATTATACAATTGCTCTGGTCCCACCTGCAATGCTGCATGAGGTGTCCCTTCAAGCTTAACATGGCACAGATGTTATCTCTTTGTCATTTCTCATTAGAAATGATTGCACCATTTTCAGCACAATTAAAATATTACCGTTTTTTTTTTTTTTGGTATTGATGCCAACATCATTTTGGGCCCTTCACTACAAGAAGGACATTGAGGTGCTGGAGCGTGTCTCAAGAAGGGTAACGAAGATGGTGAAGGGTCTAGAGAGTACATCTTATGAGGAGTGGCTGAGGGAGCTGGGGTTGATTAGCTTGGATAAAGGAAGACTCAAGGAAAACCATCCATTACCTTAAAGGATGCCACAGTGAGACAGGGTTCGGGCTCTCCTCACAACCACCAAGAGATAAGATAGTGGGAAATGGCCTCAGGTTGCACCAGGGGAGATTTACGTTGGATATTAGGAGATATTTCCTTACTAAAAGGGTTGTGTGGCACTAGAGAAGGTTGCCCAGGGAAGTGGTTGAGTCACCATCCCGGGAGGTATTTGAGAGACGTGTAGATGTAGAACTTAGTAGCATGGTTTAGTGGATGACTTGTCAGTGCTAGGTTAGAGGTTGGACTAGGTGATCTTAGAGGTCTTTTGCAACCTGGATGATTCCATGATCTTGGACAAATATTCCCACAGTCTACATTCCTAACTACTTACCTATGTATTTATCTAGTTTTGCAAATATAGATTAATGGCTTCCTGTTTCCTGTCCTCAAGTATAGCCCTGCTGTGTTCTGTGTAATGGTATGTCATTTTCTTTTTTACACCATACACACATTCATTTAAACACCTATGACATAAAACACTGCATAGGATTTACCTACCTCATGGACAATTAACTTTTGTTCACTGCAATATCACGTATGAGGTGAAAACCCACTTTTTTGGTCTCACTGCAGCAACCAACAACATCCTTTCCTGCCAACATTCTCAGTATTTCTTTGCACTGAGAAAAACAATCCTTCTGCTACAGCAAATAATAAACAATGAAGCCACTGCTGGCCCAGAAACAAAGTACTCTGAATATCCTTCAGACAACTTTGCAATTTGCTTCAAACACTTTTTGTCCAAATTAAAACTTGAAAGAGGTGCTTAGGCCCCATTTTATCCATGTCTTTTAAGAAGGTACACCGAACTGGCACAGATTTGGCACTTCCCAAAGATACTTTAAGCTAAGTAATAACAACCTTAGACCATTAGGGTATTTTAAATTTCTTTCTCTCAAATTTACAAGCATTATGAATAAAAGTTAAAACTAAACAAAATATGGAAAAGCACTCTCTCATTGAAATTCTGAAAGCTCTGTGAAAGAAACAGAAATAAGTGTTGTGGCTTTATGTTTTACCTTTCACTGGTGCAAGAGATGGTCGTAGGTTGTCTAAATGATGGAAAAAAATCTTGTCACTTGTGGAACCAGGGAGTACAGAGGTTCCTGCAACCTCTCCATTCAGTCGGCTTCTAACACGCTTTGGTGGGTGTGGTTTTTTAAAGAGCTGAAATTCATCAAAAAATTACTTGTGATCAAAAATTACAGGTTTGCAAGAGCACCATTTTAAAAAGATCAGTAGCGTCCCATTCACATTATCAAAATTCTACAGATCAGTAAATTCTACTTAACTGTCCTCAGTGTTCATGGACTCATTACTATTCAGTGTTCATTAATAATTTATAGTAAACATTTTGATGAGACTTCACCAAATAATACAAAAAAAAAACCAACTAGGATATAATGAGCAAATTATTTTTAAAGCTACCTCCAGCTGCAAAAGCAGATGACGTAAAGCAAGCAAGGATGCCAAAAGTGATTCATAAGATGATGTCAAATTCTGTTGCAGGTTTCCTCCAATAATTTCAAGTGAACTGGTCAAAATCAGGTTCTTGTTTAACACCCTAACATTTGCCCTCTTGTCACTCTTATCACTGCTGTGCTGTTTATTTTTGGCACATTGCCTGTTCTGATATATCTTGTGGCTCCTGTGAAACCATGTGCTTCTGCTACAGTCTAGAGCTCCAAACCTGCATTTGTGTTCCCAGTGAATTGTTGAAGATATCTGTAATTTTCCACCGTATCAAGGATTGGAAAAATTAACTCATGACATGAAAATAAATTTAACTGAATGATAAAAGACAAACAAAAAACCCTACAGCAACACCTAATTCAAGGGAAGAAAAATCCCCCCAGAAAACTAAGAACTCAAAGTAACACTTCATTAAGTATACTAATTTAGTGTAATCTCTCTTAAAGAGTACTCAAACTTTAAAACTGCACATACAAGATAAATCTATGCATGAATAGTACAGGACCTTTAAGTGACAATCCTTGTAAAGGAAATACTGAGTATTTTTTCAACAAATTCTCTGAATAAAAGATGTGGTCAAACCCAGTATCTCCTACAGCTGCTTTAAAAAAATATATGTATAGAAATTATTTTATTAAGGGATACTTTGAAATACCTAAACACCAGACTTTACCTTAAAATGTCATTTTCATTGTTCCCCCCGACATTAAGTGGTATGCTTCACAGCAGCAATGTACTCATTTTTCCCATGCCTTTTTTTTTTTTTAATTGAACCATAATTCATTTCACCTTTATTTTGAGTGCGCAAAATGGAAAAAAAAGACATTTCCATCTTGTGAGCAAAGCTCAAAATTTATCTTAATTGTATCTGCTTTGGAGATGTAAATGATTCAACATCCCTGGAAGAAGATTTACGGACATACCCTTCCAGGAAGTTTTGCTCCTCCTTTTCTCTTAAATGTATTTCAACTCAAGCATCATCTTGTGAATAGAAATTCTGCAAATGGTATACCTGCTTTGGTATCTGTCCGAAGTTATTAATGAATCCTATAGTAGCTGTCTCTTTTAATGGATCATTGATGTTGTATATGTCCACTTGCCCCTCATAGAACAGATGATGAAAAACATTTACAGCTTCGACTGCCGCAGGACCTTGCTGTTTATAGCCAAAGATCAAGTCAATCCACTCATGCAGATGTGCACTCACAAAGTCACATTCCAGAGCCTGAAATTCAAAGGGCACTCATTAAAACTAGCCATGTCAGTCATTAGTCAAGTATACTACACCTGCCATAAAGAAAGAAGCAGAATACATGGATATATTCTGTATTATTATTTTTTTGTTAAAGCTGAAGGACCTCTTGTCTCAGCTTACTCTCTAGCCAAAAAAGAAGGGGAGTAAACACCAGCTCTGCAGCAATTTGTAACAAATAGCCATCAACCCAGAACACGTGGCTGGTAGCTGTGACTGCATGAATCAAGCCAGGTTTCATTCACAGTGTAATGTCACAACTGACATTTTTTGCTTCCATTATTAAAACTCAAATTACCTCCCGATGAACTCTGATAAATTCACGAGGGTCTCCTTTTGCCCACGGGGGAAGTATTACATCTCCAAGTTTAGTGCCATTTTGTTTGCAACCTGTAAAAAACCAAACCAAGTTTTGGAGACAAGCACTGCTTTTGTTTTTGTACATTTCCACTTCCAATCTCTAACAGAATTTTGAATTAAGGATTTGAGGCTATTGAAACACACCACCCAATTCATCTTTCTTATTGCTATTAGACTGACAGCACAGATCTGAGAGAAGCTTAAAGCTGCTGATAAGAGTGACATACACTAATGAATGTTTATCTCCTATGGACAATGTCTGTGAAACTTGACTCATTAAATAATTACTGTCACAGAAGTCAAGTGCCACATTTCAACAAAAGCTTTGGAAACACTTTAAGGGGAAGTCCTAAATTGAATGCTATGAAACATATTTCCCAAAGCCTAAAAATGGCATAAAGAAATTAAGAGTAAGGCAGAGTACATTTCTCAATGCTCTAACTTTCAAAGCCATGAAAAAAAGGTTATAAATTTTTTTTTTTTGGGTAATAAAAATCTTTTGTGAAACTGAGAAATGTCTTTTTGATATGATAGCTATGTTTAGGCACTTCCTAACTTTTGAACCCTTTCTTAAGGCTTTTAAACCTAGTGTTATATTATTTCCATTACCACCATAATACACTGCAAGACTTAAGAGAGTCACTTAGCAGAGATGTATTCTTCACTGGTGAACGCTCTGCAGTGCACCGTTGATCTCTTTTGCAGCTTTGTAAGCTTCACTTAGTTAAAGCAGAGGTTTAGAATTAGTTTCTTAGATTATTTTTATTATCTCTCACCCACACTCCAAACAGTTATTTCAATCTGCTGTTGAGTCTTTTATTTTCTTTAATAGATGAGATCTGTGAATAATAGACCATATTTGGTCTATTTTACATATGTGAAAGTAAAGTATGTCTTAATGATCAAGATTTTAACATAGTCTTCTCATAGGAAAAAGGAGAGGGACTTTTGTCAGGTAGCATTTTGGCCTACCTAGGTCAAAATTATTGGAATTAAGCAGGAACTCAGGGAGGTAGAAAAATTCCGGGATGAGCTCCTTCACGTCTGCCATGTTGTGCTTTGACGCTGAATACCAGGCCTCCCGGACACTGTGAAACATTCGGTCAGCCAGGTCAAAGTGACCACCCTGTGGGACAAAGCAAGAAGCAACTGATCGTCCGAGTAGTTTGGACAAATTTGCTGTGCTGAGAGAAGGCAAACCAGAACATACTCTGCCTAATAAATACACCATAAAACACAGAATATTTCTTCCTGTAACACAAAGAATTTTAACTGCTGCATTACTTTATGCTGTGGAACACAATAATAGTACACAAAGTATGAAGACAGAGATCTACCAAATTTTAAGAAGAGAGACACCTAGTTCTACTTTAAAGTTTAGTCTCTTCTGGTGAAACACCATCCCAAAGAAAATAAGTAAATATAGAAATATATATGTATATATTTTGCCTGGTGGCTTCTGTCCAGGAAAATATTGGAAACAATGTTTTGAGCCCAGTTACCTGTCAAACTGCCAAAAGATGCCAGGCTCTGTAAATTTTGGTTTACTTTAACACTCAGTACTGAATTGCATCTTGAGATAGAAGTATAGGTTTAAAATAAGCATCTTTCAACACATCCACAGTAAACTGAAGAACTGGCATAAGATTCTTTCAATGGCAGACAAATAAAGCACAATGAAATGTGTATTTGTCTTTACAGTAAAACCTGCTTTGTTTTATATCTGGAACTATTTTGTTCCATACATTTTTCTAAATGTTTGAACTACATGACGAAACATGAATTCCATTACACCTACTACAAATAAACATCAAACATCCCTAAAGTTTTTGGACCTATCCTACCTGTGATCACTCAAGATATTTTTTCTAACATATTTGATGAGAACAAAGCAGACCGATCACATTTTTCATGTAGGTCTCAAATATACAACAGGAAAGCAACAGAAAATATGGTCTTGTATTTTTTACCTGTAGCCGTAAAAAAATCTGTGTAAAAGGCTCCATCCGGACAAGGTAAGAAGCCACTATCATGGCAGATGAATAGTGGGTCCCGTAATGATAAGCTGGAGTTTCACCTGCCAAAAATTGAAAATCATCAACATATAAGAAATAAAGAAGTTAAGTAACAGAAGTTAGGTGACAACAGTTACTGGTGAAAGTACTAACTAGTAACACATTGTACTTACTCTGTGACCTCAGACACATTTAAAATTGGTATTTGTAATTTTCATTCTTGGGAAATTGAAAACCTTGTGTTTTGTCATGGCCACCACTTAAGTTTTAGCTGCAGTGAGTAGCTTTAATTCAATGAGCTTCTGTTCAGCAAGACTGCATGTTTACTCATTTTTTATTTTAAATACTTCAAATGTCCCAATGCAGCTACAGTGATTTCTTTTTGGTTGCTCTGGAATTAAAGGCTCAGTCAGAAATACATCTCAGAATTGTTGGCTGCAGAATTTGTAGAGCTTTCACTGTCTTAATTTCCTGGCAAAGAATCTGCATAAATACACATAGAGCACGATTCTTTTCTGAAAATGACTGTCTTAGCCACCTGCTGTTGTTTGATGCAGAACAGCATCACAGTAGTTAAACAAGCTTGTGCTGCATATAAAAGCACACAGAAATAGCTATCACATATTACAGCTGTTTTGACAAACTCACAAGTTTTATTTTCAATAGATAAGGAAACTCTAAATGGAGAATACACAACTCAATTGCTTATCATTTGGAAGCATTACAAACTTAAGAACATAACAGTACATGCATTTCTTTTGGGTGGTAGGTAGCAAAGAAAAAGCTCCTTTCCTTAACAGAAAAATATGCTTTAAATTAAGAAATTAAAAAGCTAGAGCCCTGATAATGCAAAAGTATTCATATTCCTCCATACAATTTGTCTTACAGCAGCATTCAAACATAGTCAAGGAGACAACTGACTGTATGCTTGGTATGTACTTGCCCATATCTAACATTTAGACAAGGTTGAACTGTTCTCAATGTACAACTGTTTTCTCTTCAATTTTACGTATAAAAACATGCTGTTCAGATTTTTAAAAAACAACAGTGGAACAACAACAAATATCATCATCACCCTCCCTTTGCTTCAATTTAATACTTGTTTCTAAGTCACACACACACACATAACCAACGCTCACATGGTAGAGTTCTGTATATCCAAATCCTGAACTCTTGACCCTTATAATGAAAATCCATGATTCCCTCCCATCACATGGCAGGCACGTGCCCCTCTGTTTTTCCTGCAGGATATATTGTTACTTACCATTGGGATCTTCCCAGTCTTTGTATCGTTTCTTGTACTGGGCTAACCTGTCTTCTGTTTGAGCTCCCATGGGCTTGGCCAGGTTTCTGAATGTCCTGGGATTTGTAAGGTCCAATTCCTTTTAAAATAAAATGAACACCACTTCTATTTAAAAAATGAATGCTTTCTCCATTGGCATAACATCCTTCAGGATGCAGAAAACTACTGCAGACTTACAGGAACCGCTGCAGTCTTGCACACTGTTACATGAAGGGGAAGCAATTGCCTTAGAACATGCTATGCACCTGTGCACAGCCCAATAGCATCTGTAAAATGAGGATGGGCAAGGACCCGCCTGGATGGGACAGCTAAGCACCTCTAATATCCGACCCACTGATAGCATGGGCTGGACATTGTAAAATAGATAACATCTAAAGACTGCAAATACAGATAAGACTGTTTTACCAAGGCATTGCAAGCCAGCTGCAGTATTTACAAGCATCAAATGTGTAAAAGATTACTACTAAGTTGACAAGACATTTTATTTACCTCTGAATCATAGTCTGCGAGGATCCAGGGAAAGACAGGGTACTGCATTAGATCATTATATGATCTGCCCGCCAGAGTGTTTAAGTGCATCAGGTACTGGAAGTTACTGATTTCTCCTCTCTGAAGGAAGACATAACAGTGTCAAACAGTTCACTTGGCAATAATCAACTAAGCTGCCAGACTTTCAAGATGTTCAGCTCTCTCCAAATATATGAAACTTAATTCAATGTTACAATGCCTACTCTAAGCTTACATTTCTATGGTAGAACCATTTACTATTTGATGATGATACCATGAAATATAACCCATTAAAATACAGAATACATTTTCTGAAGCAGTATATTCTACTTGTTCTAGCAAGAGTACGCAACTTTTATGCATTAATTATGTACTGCTACAAAATGTGCAATTTAATAGAAAAATAATTTATACTTACTTCCCATCTTTGAGTTACAGATTTTTCTCCCACTAAAGTGCTAAGCAATCCAGACCTAATAGGAAGAAGAATGAAGTATATTTTCTAACTTACCAATAAGACCCATGTTAAATCTTTACAAGACAATTCCAAGTGTAAAGATTAAAACTTGTAAATTTTTACATTTAAACAAATCAGACTTCATTCCTTTTTGCATTAGTAGTACTTATTTTGTTTCTGAACACAGGCTGACAAAATAATGCGCATTATCCATGCATTTCAGTGCACATACAAATAAAACTCATGGGCTGCTGCTGAGGAAAATATGTTTAAAAACTTGTACAAGCCAAATGGTTTTGGTACTCCAATTCCTTTCAGAATGTACCTGTATACCAACAATGTTAATCCTGGTAACATATATTTATTTAGAGGAAGATATACCAATGCCACCAATGATATTAAAACATTTCAAGGAGCTGGAACATAAAATCACTGTTTTCTTATTTATTTGATAATGCCCAGTTTTAAATAGAGGTTGCAATGCTCCCCAGGGCAACTGGACCCTAACATAAACATCACGTATTGGAAACCATTAAGCTAAAAAAGCTGGTGAGGAATGGTATTGCTTACCCTTGTTCTACACTGGTGTTTGGCCTCTGTCCAGACACTGACTCTGAACTGTCAGTTAGAGATGGCACTACAGCCAAAAACCTGCATCAACAGTTAAATGGAGTTTAAGGTTAGCGTGTCTGTTCTAGGTTTGTCTCATACTTAGAACACATTTGGTACAATTAGTGGCCTAATTTTGAGCAGCTACGTAACATCTTCAGAAAAATTGGAATAGCCCTTTCTTCTCTAAATCCACATTCACTGAGTCATATATCTCATACTAACTACGTACAGCAAGTTTGGCGTGCAGACATTAGTACTTCCTAGTGGCTCTTCTCTGCAGTATTAAGTTTGCTACAGGATTATGCAGTATCTCACACCACTTACAACCTACTTCTCATTATCAGATCACTGTAAGTTCAAATATTGCTCAAAACAGATAATTGCAAATATTCAGATTAAATATTGTAAATTATTTTACAATACCTTTGATAAACTTTATTTCTAACCCCCTTCTGGAAAGCCAGAAGATAGTTCCGTCCATCCCCTGAGAAAACTTCAATTGCAATTGGCTGAAAACAAACAAGACAAACATATGTCACCACTAACACAGAGCTTGTCACCTCTGAAGGTCAGAAGTAGTCCAGTTTAGTCATACCAGGTGGCATATGATTCAAACTTACTGCAACGCACACTGCTTAGTGCGGCCAACTGTTCTCTTTTCAGAACACTACAGTTCACTAATTCACACAATAAACTAAACTATAGCAAGCCAAACATGGTTCAGATCAGATGCTAGGCTTAATCTCTTCAGTTTCAACACAATGAACAGCTTTCACTTACCAAATACTCATCTGATACCTATTTTACTTTGTTAAAATTCCAAAGCTGGCATCTCAATCTAAATACTGTGTCCAAGTTACCTGCAAAAGGTATCTCCTTTTATGTACTTCCTTGATATCTTCATAGGCAAAAATGCTGCACGTTCTTTTGAGTTGACTTGGACCTTGCCTAGCTCCCCTGGGTATGATAGGTTCATGCATCCTGTAGATTGAGCATATACAGGAAAGTGATTAAAAAGAACATAAAATATAAAAAAATATATTTTTTCATCTTTCTGAGAGTCCAGTTATCAAAAAAAATTTATTTCATGATACATCACGCACCACATTTTGCATTTTGTGAGCAACAGAAGAAACTGCTCCTGAGATCTTCCACAATCTGACATGCTTTTGTAGTTGACTCAAAAGAATCTCATTAAATACCTGTTGTTCACCTACTAAAGACTGATGAAACTCTTTATTAAACAACTCACTTTGGAGGCAGCGTCTCAATATCCCGTATTTCTCTGGTGGCAGTCATGGTAAATCCATCAATCACATAGAAGTGCTCTTTCCCAAAGAGAAGAAGCCCTTCGCTAGTGTCAAGGCCCTGAACCCGAGCACAGCGGTACATATGCTGAATCTGAAATGAAAAACACGCTGTGAACAAAAGCAGGTCGGCAAGCTCAAACTCAGACCATTGCTTTTGCAAATTCAGACCATTGCTAGACCAAGGCCTAAACAGTGCTTTATTACTTGTGGATACAGCAAAAATTCTGTTATTTTTCCTGTTAATTGGAGATGTACATCACCTTTGTGATCATTGATTTCAATGGCAGTTTAAATAAAGACTCCATCATATAGTATAGATTTCTATGTTTACTGACTTGTCCACTCTTGCTTTGCTTCTTGGACATATTTTGCAACCCGGAGCCCTTTCAACCTTGATCCCAAATCTATTTAGTGGTATACTTCAGACAGACAGTCTGAAATACTAAATAACCAGAACAGCCTTTGAACACAGTTCACGGAGATAAAACATTCACTGTCAAAACTTTTCTTTCCAATGATTACAAGAATTACTTAGAAAGTCTATTGTGTGCAGTATTTACATGTTCAACGTATATTTCCTTTATGGGGTCTTATTAGGTTGACAGTGTAATAATCCAATCACAGGATATCTTGCAACCTTAGTTCTATGACAGGTTGAATTCTCCATAGCAGGCAGAAGCAAAGCAAGAATGTTTCCAGCACAGGGGTTTGGGGCTCAGGACCTCTTTGAACTCAAGTACACATTTGGTTTCAAGGATGCTGCAAGAAGAAGCTGATGGAATATTAAGAAGGTGCAGCTTTAGATCAGGGAAGCTATTTAGGATGTTTATTTGTGCTTGCTACATGCAGGGCAGAAATTCCAATACAGTAAGTGCTTAGTCTGTTTGCAGTACCCAGTACCTTCTCTCCTTCTTCAAGAAGTCGAAGCAAAGTTGTATTGTCAGTCTTCTCCTCTTCATCAATTGAACTCCCCTCAACAACTTGATCTTGTGATTGCTCCTGGTTCTCATCATCTCCTCCATCAGGAGCAGAGCGAGATCGTTTCAGGGGAGGCTTCACTAGGCCTGGAAAAGACAAACAAAGATGAATAATAATAATAATAATAATAATAATAATTCACTGTGCAAAACCTTTTGAAGTTTAAAACTGCTGATCCAATGTTAAGACAGAAAATAAAGTCCCACAAGATCCTTATGTTTATCCCAACATGAACGCAAGAGAAGATAAAAAGGCAGATAAATTTAAAGAGAACAGTTTGGGACAAAAGAAATGATCTAACCTTTGACTCTTGCAATCGTGTCCTCTCCGTGTTCTGGCTCCTGCTGAGTAGTTTCACCCACTGTATTTTCTTCAATGGTGTCCTGCAAGACTGCAGGGTTTCCAGAAGCCAGGCGCATGTAGTACTCCTTACTGTCATAACTTATAGCCCTTCGGTAGCGAGCAGGTTTCTTAGAAATAATTGAACACAATCGCTTAGTCAGTCAACTCCTCGCTTGCTTCAGTAAACAAGTTTCAGGAACACCGTGGGCATGCCCACGAAGTGCTTTGTGCGTGTGCAGACATACAACAAAACATACAAAAACAGAGACTCTTCATTAGACCCAATAAATCATCTAATTTGCAAGGGAGATTTTGAACCACTGAAGTAATGATGGGTTTGCAGAAATGCCTGCTGCTAACCCTACAACACGGAGACGTATTAAGTGTGGTCAGTATGTTACGGACTGTCACAAAAGACTGCTGGGATACTTTTGCTCTAAGACTGATAGATCAAATGGCATTTTATAACCTTTCATCACTCCCTACAGTTGATTCATTAGACAGCCAAATTCATTGCTAGGTGTAGTTTGAGTAAAAATTTTCCTCAAGACAAGATGAAAATAAGTGGAGGCCGATATGAACTAAAAGCAGCCAGAGACCTGATTTGAAGGCTCAAAAATTCTTAATTCAGTTTTTTTTTTTTTTTTTTTTTTTTTTTTTTTTTTTTTTAATACAGATTTTGAAGGCCTGCAGGCAGGCAACTGGCACAAGAGGATTCATTTAAGTGAAGTAATTCATCAAGCATCATTTATATCTTTGGATAAGCACAATGGATTATTTGTTTCACTCTGGTGATGGTGTGTTGCTGGCTTTCTTTTAGCAGGTTACTTCTTACATTCCTCTTTTGATTACGGAATTAATGTTGGAAATCAAAGTAACCACTAAATGAGGACAAGGTCAGCAACATCACTGGAGAGACAGATGGGGATAAGAGCTATTACATAGCCAAGAACCCTTCCCAGATTAAAACAAACTGATGCACCTGGAGAGAAGAAAACCCATTATTTTTATACTTCAGTCAAAAATCTTCTCTGAGTACTATTTAATGCCAACACCCTAACTCTAGAAAGCTCAGTTTGTGAACATGCTCAGCTCTCCATCACAAAAACAAATTGTTACTTTGTAGCAATATAACCTACGATTCTTCAAATTAGATTGAGATAATAAAGGAATGTTATAAAATCAGACAAGTGCTTTACATTTCGTGCAACTGCAGAATATTAGTTGCCGTTTCAATTAAGACTTTTCCTTGTTCACTTCTGCAGTTGTAACTGCAAATACATGAAAAGTGATGTTCTTTTTTTGTTGCTGTCCATCTGTGTGATGATGTAGCAGGACACTAAGTGACCCATCAAAATAAAACAGCTTTATTACAAGTAGATGTTTGGGATGACTAAGCAATTAAGAGCAGCAACATGAGATTCCTTATTTCGGGTCAAATTGCCTGCCCCAGAAATCCAAGATGTACAGCAGTGTGATCTGATTTGCTGAGTTGGGCTCCACTAAGTCTTCACTCTTTAACACCTCTGTAGTAACGTAAAGTCCACAAAGAAAAATCCAAACTAGCACTGCTAACATGAAGAAATCAGTAACAAATGATTTTCTATATAGCAATTACTTCCGTTTGTGTGTATTAGTTCATTGATGAATGTCATTCAAAATCAGTGAATGCACATTGTGTGCTATACTTAGTGATGGGCAAGACTAACTGCAATTTCATAGAGAAGGATCGTGAGAGATAAATGCTTGCGGGGCAGTCATTTCCTAACAGATCTGGTACTTTTAAGGTACGATTTGTATTTTCAAACAACTGTGTACGTATCATTAATAGTAAAAATGAAGAGTGTCAGGAACAACAAAATTGGGTTAATAAATGTGATGCTAACAAAAATAGGCCTCTTTCACACCATTACAATTAGAAAGCGGAAAACCCCCTGCTCACGAGGTCCCCTTTGCAAACAACATCAATTTTCCTAGTAGTGCTTCCCAATGATCCTGTTGCCCATTACTAAATGTGTTCTGTAGACCATCAGTTCCAACCCAACGCCACAACTCTGAGCACAGTGAGAATAGTGACAGCACAGCCCAACACAGCCTGTTAGTGTGCAGAAAAGTTAAGATCTACAGAAAGTTGTATTAGGTGAAGGCTGAGGAGAGCACAGTAACATCTTCTGATGTGAATATGGAAAACACCACCTTCAGGCCTGGAAATACTGAAAGAGCAAGTTGAAAGCCAAATGTGGAAGCATTGATTAAGATTGCCCAACATGCAGGAGAAACTGTAAAAGTTGTGATTATTTTACATTCTCCCAGCGTGTTTCTTTACCTTTTGAGGAATGCCATCATCAGATGTCTCAGGAAGTCTACTTGAAAGGTCAGACTGAAAACAGGGCATTAAGTATATGCGTCAGAAAAAGAACACTTTTAAAAGAAGGCATGATGATATCTTCTCCACTTTCTGTGCACTTAACTGTTGCTAAAACTATTCTGTGTCAGAAAAAAGTAGAAAATATACCTGATGGTGCAAAGTTGGCTGTACAGTATTTTTTTGTTTGTGCTTCTTAAGTGCCATGGCTTTTATTCTTGATTTGAGGAAAAAAAATCCTACATGCATACATACATGCATGCCTAAAAGGCACAATAAAGACTGCTCCATTTCCTCAAAATGCTGTTCCAAAGCAAAGTGAAATGAACTGCCAGCTTTCCAAGGCCACATACATTTCTGCCTGTTAGTAGCCGATATTCATATTCACAGATTATCAGTGAAAGAAGTACATCCAAATGAAGGCCAATAGGCCTATTTGGTTTTTGCTTTTTTTCAGATCTGTTTCAACTGTTATGTAGCACTACGCCAAGAACTCAGAGTGAAACCTCCCATCCATAGGTATGGCATTTCATAGCCTCTTGGTGAGCAGGTCAGTCCACCCCTAAATATACTAGGGAGAATAACTGTACCTTACCAACCATTTAGGACTAACAGGCATGTTGGTAAACCAACAGAGTAAAATAGGCTTAAGAAAAACTTTTTTTTTTTTTTTAAAAAAAGTGGATTTTACAACTGGGCATGAAATTACTCATAATGAAATGCTGAATTACTTACCAGCAAGTTTGTTTCTTGCTCAGCTTCAGGCATGTAGGGATACTGAATGTAAAACATGTCATTTCGAACCATCTTCTTCCTCATTCTACAGGGACCCTCAGTCATCTCCAACATCCACTTGTCAAGATGGGAACCAATGGGGGGACCCCACAAACCTCGCTCTCGTAGTAACTCATACTCAATTTGAGACCACTCTTCCGTCACATATTTTAATGCATTCTGCTGACGCTGAATACAAAGATATTTCCATATGCATTAACATTGATGTTTTTAAGCCTGCATCTGATGTGAGCAAAGTCATTTTCACTACATTACAGAAAACCTTACAATTGAAAATTACAGTAGCATGTTATTATACACCCTAATGCACTTTCCAGTCTCAGCTACTATAAAAGCAAGATTCACGTTGTATATCTAAGCATAAGAGGAAAAAAACAAACAACAAATGAACTCTGCTTTTGGTTTTTACCTATAATTGAAAGCATTTGTAAACAACAAATATGAAGAAATGTGACATTAATACACTGATTTTGAAAAGGGATTTTAGGAATTTAAAGAAGATAACTTCAGATACTTTTGCTGCCTACATTTAAACAGAAGAGGGAAACTGAAAAAAGCAAAGCTTATCTGGTGGATTTTTGCCAGTCACTTTCAATAACTTGAACTTCTGGGAAGCTTAGTTCTTAGACTTCTAGAACACACCTCAGCAAATACTTTGAACCAAAGGACTGTGGGGATGCTTGAAAGAAAATGCAGGGTACAATGATTTTATTCTAGAAGACACGGAGCATCATCTTTCTATCACTGCATAATAATTTGAAAAAGGTACCATAAAATTTTGTTTGTACTACTATAAAAGTAGCATTTGTACACAATGCTTTCCTGTGTCTTGTGCTATTTTTTTTTCAAGAAGCCTAAGTACTTCTTTGAATAATAATAAGAAAAAAAAGATGGAAACATGCTAGAGCATGCAGGCTTTTTAAAACAGCTTACAAAAAACTTAAGATTTAACTTAGGTACTACTGCTGCAATGAAATCAAAATTAGCTTTATTTGACTGCATTAAAGAAACACCCCTAAAATAACAATAGTATCTATACATTTAAGCATTTAATCACCAACCTCCTAATATTTTATAAGCCACATACTGAGAAACAGGATCCAAACATGTCAAAATATCAGTTTCAGGTAATCCTCTGAACCATACCTCCTGATATTCCTTATACTGCATATCAACCAGGTCCCGAACCACTGCAATGTGAGTAAACATCCACTGGGAAATTTCCTAATAGAAGATAAGGAGACGGACAGAATCAGACTTTATAAAAGCAGGATTATGTTTGGTTTGAATGGAAAGCCCATGAATCACCTTGCTAATTTGTTCAAAAAGACTAATTTCCTAAAGTATGTTCTGGATTAATTTCAAACTACTGCATGCAAAAATATTTTTAAGGGTGGTTTTTGTTTTATTTTGTTTGGTTGTTTTTAAGGCAGCAAACTCACGTACAGGGACATCGTTTAAGATAAACTGGCAAACATTTGGCAAATATTGAAAGCACACAATTAATGGTTCAGAAAATTCTCAAATAGCTAACGAGAGGCACTAGATGACCAAAATTACTACTTTTCTCCATTTCCAGGTAATATTTTGTGGATGCTGCCCAATTTGATGGAAACCCTTACAGCTCTCATCATTCCATATTGATACACACCTGTTTTCACACCCTGCTCTGTTGCCGATATGCCTAACAACCATTCCTGTCAGCTCAGTTTTTGGGTTTCTTCTTTTTCATTTTCATGTATTTACCAAGTAAAGGACCAATAAAACACTGAGCATTCTTTATTGTATCAAGTCCACTGCATGATTTCCAGACCAGTAAGTGAAAAGGCAAGCTATTTTTCAACTTACACAGGACACTAATAACTCCTGATGAAGTCAGCAGTTACACATTTCTTTATGGCAGGAATACACCTGCTCTCCATGACCTAAAGTCTCCCTGCTGTTCCAAGTGCTAATTACAGTAAGAACTCCATCCTACAAAACGTTCAGACCTGTCTTTCCTTTGTTTTCGATGCCCAAAGTATTGTATATTAACTCCTTACAATGCCCTACCAAGTACTTTCTGACAGAAATCACACAGCTTTAACCCCCTAGTCTTTTTTTTTTTAATGCAAGCAGGTTTGAAAAGCAAATGTACAATTTCACCATCACATAATGTTTTGCTGAGCTCTTCTGTGTAGTACAATAAAAATAGGAATGTTTTGCTGAGCTCTTCTGTGTAGTACAATAAAAATAGGGAAAAGCAGTATTTGTTTAGTCATGATACATAAAATATGCTTATAAGGATTTTCAAAAAAAAAACACAAAACCATCATCTTGGCAATAGGATGAGAAAAAGGACAAGCATCTATCTTGGCTTTCATTACAAAGTGGTGTGGCAAACTTAATTAGGACCCAGACTAGCAAAGCAGTAAAGCATTACAGATACATAAAGCTTAACTCTCCTTTTAATGTTAAAGATAGGCAGCTGTGCTTGCTGGATTAGGACACGCAGAAGTGAGAATGCTCAGTCTCAATATTCAATAATGAAAAGAAACAAGCACAAGATCTTACCTAACACTCTGAAAAATCATTTATATTGCAATATTTACCATAATCTCTGAACATACAATGCTGGATTTTAGATTGCATTTCACCAAGTGACATTACCTGTGTAGAAAGATTGTGTTTGTTGAGTCCACTCTCCTTCCGGTTTCTCCTGGAGCCAGTTAGTTTAGAGAGGCCAAACCCACTGCTAACTCGTGAAAGTTTGGACTGTGTGGTCGGAACCAAGGCCTCCCCTCTACTGATGCACTTCTTCTCATGGGCTGAAAAACAAAGATCTTATGTCGTGGGGTTTTGTTTTGTTTTGTTTTTTGTGCGTGTGGTTTTTTTTCCTCTATCTGTTCTCATGGTCATTGCCATTTCAATAAGCAGAGTAACCTTTGTTATTGTTGTTTTTCTGTTTTTTTGTTGTTTGTTTTTTCTTGTGGTTGTGGTGTGTGCTTTTTTTTTTTCAGTTTTGGTTTTGAAAGGAAGATTCCCAAGAGAAATTCTGGATTCTTCTTTTATTTATTTATTTATTTTGAAAGGAAACATGAGCAGCAGATTTCTGATTCCTTTCACTGATTATCAAAACCAGGGTCTAACAGTTGTGAGTGCTGTCCTCATCTGAATAAATGAAAAATCGGTATGTAGAACAAAGTTGTCACCTCCCCTCCCCACCCCAACTAATTTCCATATTGCTGAATTACATCCCTTAAAGACCAAGAGAGCAGCCAAAAGAAAGGAGACAACGTCAGACAAAACAGTTCCTTTCGTAACAAAGAAATCTATACCATTTGTTATAAATAGCAGACAAATGAAAAGTAACCCAGTCGAGCATGTCATCATTGCGCCCCTCCCTACCTCTAAAAAGGGGCTGCATCATGACCCTACTATTTAGTCTGTCAGAACAAGTATGTCTTTTTGAGAGAAGTTAGGTGGGCCAGTGCACCTTTTTGTGAACATACAGCTATCCCTATTGATTGTCAAGTCCAGAAACACTGGCATGCTTACTTTAAAACTTTAGTAAAAATCACTGATTAGTTCAGCTCTCAGCATTTTCACGTTCTCCCCATAGTCATCTAATGGACCTCACTGTATATCCATTAAAATTAATTAAAAAAAAAAAAAATACTTCCACTATTTTCTTCTTTTAAATGCACTCCTAATTTCTTAAACCAATATATTCTCCTAAGATCCTCGACTCGGCTCAAAACACTTCATTATTTTGTTTTATATAATACTATTAGCTAGACAGTGGAAATGCACACAAAATTCAGCCAGGGACAAAGTCTATCTAGAAGTATATGGACCACAAAACCAATTTCCAACATCGCTTTCTGTATATCCAGATTAACCTCAATTACAGAATCATTTAGGTTGGAAGAGACCTCCAAGATCACCTAGTTCAACCTCTGACCTAACACTAGCAAGTCCTCCACTAAACCATATCCCTAATATCCCTAAGTTTTTCCTAATATCCAACCTAAATCTTCCCTGGCACAACTTTAGCCCATTCCCCCTTGTCCTATCACCAGGCACATGGGAGAATAGACCAAAGAAGCCTCCTTCAAGGTACTGGTAGCCTCCTTTCAGGTACCTGTATAGAGAGCGATAAGGTCACCCCTGAGCCTCCTCTCCTCCAGGCTAAACAACCCCAGCTCCCTCAGCTGCTCTTTGTAAGACTTGTTCTCCAGATCCCTCACCAGCTTCATTGTCCTTCTCTGGACACACTCCAGCACCTCCATGTCCTTCTTGTAGTGAGGGGCCCAAAACTGAACACAGTACTCGAGGTGGGGCCTCACCAGAGCCGAGTACAGGGGGACAATCACTGCTCTAGTCCTGCTGGCCACACTGCTTCTTATGTAAGCCAGGATGCCGTTGGCCTTCCTGGCCACCTGAGCACACTGCTGGCTCATATTCAGCCGACTATCAACCAATACTCCCAGGTCCTTCTCTGCCTGGCAGCTCTCCAACCACTCATCTCCCAGCCTGTAGCGCTGCTTGGGGTTGTTGTGCCCCAGGTGCAGGACCCGGCACTTGGCCTTGCTGAACTTCATACAGTTGGCCTCGGCCTATTGGTCCAGCCTATCCAGATCCTCCTGCAGAGCCTTCCTACCCTCGCACCTAACTTGGTGTCTGTCTGCAAATTTACTGAGGGTGCACTTGATCCCCTCATCCAGATCATTGATAAAGACATTAGAGAACTGGCCCTAGTACTGATAGTACTGAGCCCTGGGGGACTCCACTAGTGACTGGCCTCCAGCTGGATTTATCTCCATTCACCACGACTCTCTGGGCCTGGCCATCCAGCCAGCTCTTAACCCAGCGAAGTGTACACCAGTCCAAGCCATGAGCAGCCAGTTTCCTCAGGAGAATGCTGTGGGGAACGGTGTCAAAAGCCTTGCTGAAGTCAAGGCAGACCACATCCACAGCCTTTCCCTCGTCCACTAAGTGTGTCACTTTGTCATAGAAGGAGATCAGGTTCGTCAAGCAGGACCTGCCCTTCATAAACCCATGCTGACTGGGCCTGATCACCTGCTTGCCCTGCAAGTGCTGCGTGATGGCGCTCAAGATAATCTGCTCCATGAGCTGCCCTGGCACTGAGGTGAAACTGACAGGCCTATAGTTCCCCGGGGTGAACCTTCCAGCCCATCTTTCAGATTGGCATCACATTTGCTAGCTGCCAGTCGACTGGGACCTCCCCTGATAGCCAGGACTGCTGACAAATGATGGAAACTGGCTTGGTCAGCTCTTCCACCAGTTCTCACAGTTCCCTCGGGTGGATCCCATCCAGCCCCATTGACTTGCATACATCCAAATGCTGTAGCAGATCACCAAACATTTCCTCATGGATTGTGAGGGCCACATCCTGCTCCCCATCCCCTTCCACCAGCTCAGGGGGCTGGGTATCCAGAGAACAACTGGTCTTGCTGCTAACGAGTGAGGCAAAGAAGGCATTAAGCACCTCAAACTTTTCCTCATCTCTCGTCACTAAGTTTCCCCCCACATCCAGTAAAGGATGGAGATTCTCCTTAGTACTCCTTTTCATGTTTAGGTGTTTATAAAAACTTTTTTTTGTTATCTTTAACAACAGTAGCCAGATTGAGCTCCAGATGAGCGAGCTTTGGCCTTTCTAATTTTGTCCCTGCACAGACTCACCGCATCCTTATAATCCTTCTGAGTGGCCTGCCCTCTTTTCCAAACCCTCTTTTTCTTCCTGAGATCTAGCTACAGCTCTCTTTTCATCCAGGCTGATTGTCTTCTGCGCCAGCTTGTCATTGGCCATGTGTGGACAGACCGCTCATGAGCCTTTAAGATTTCCTTCTGGAGGAGAGCCCAGCCTTCCTGGACTCCTCTGCCCTTCAGGACCGCCTCCCAAGGGACTCTGCCAACTGCTGTCCTGAACAGCTCAAAGCCTGCCCTCTGGAAGTCCAAGACAGCAGTTTTACTGATCCTCCTCTTGACTTTGCCAAGAATAGGGAGCTCTACCATTTCATGGTTACTCTGCCCAGGACAACTCCCAACCACCACATCTCCCACCAGTCCTTCTCTGTGAACAGAAGGTCTAGTGGGGCATCTCCTCTGGTAAGCTCACTAACCAGCTGCGTCAGGAAGCTATCTTCCATGCTCTCCAGGAACCTCCTAGACTGCTTCCTCTAAGCTGTATTGTATTTCCAGCAAATTATTTCAGAACCATTCCATTGTAAAAGGACTATTTCCACTCAATTTTAGATGAATTCTGAGTATCTGCTGTCTGAACTTATACTAATCATTCCAACAACAGTTGGCCTTTATAAATATAGGCACACAGCTAACTTGAGCTTAACTTGTCCACCAGGTCCTTTTCCTGTAAAGCTGCTTCCTGTGTTGAACAGACTTCACTGCCAAGGAAAACCCCGAGTATCACTGCTGCCATAAAAGTGATGTTTGGTTGCACATTTCCAATTTCATCAACCATGGGGGGAATTTGTAGGCTGCATCCAGACATGCTCTAGATGGGTTCCCTTCCTGTCTGGCACATCCAAATCTCAGTAAGGTCTAATAGGTCATCACAATGCAAGTGCTCATGAAAAGGTGCTAAATAAAACAGTCCTCTGCCACCGTAATTCACAGGACGCTATTTGGTACATGCTCACACAAACACAGGAAGCTGCGGAGATAAGCAAAACCGTTGACTAAAGGCACTGTGTATGGCAGAGTAAGTATATCCCATACCTGGTACCATTTCTGAATCAGAGATGTTCAGCTATAACAATTTAAAGTATTTACCAATACACAATAGGTAAGGCCATATTGTAATATCCTATGCACATGGTTCCCTTGGGAAGATCTAACATCTGGGACAGGTAAATCCTCAGTTGCACTTACCCAAATGATTTTGCCAACACTTTAAACTTGCTTCCTCAATTAAAGGTCTTGCAACAGTTATATCCACTTGGCCACGATCATTGACAGGTAGCATCACTTTGAAAACTTCTTCTAACACCTGTTTCTTACTGTGAATCAACTCTGTCCACACTCTGTTTATAGCTTTTAAAAGAAGCTGGCGACCTGCATGAGTACAAGACCATAAACAGCATGTTTTCTAAGCTGCTTATTGAATTTGCATTTTATAGTAGCAAAATGAATAGATTAAGCAATTACACTCCACATTCTCTCTCCCCTTCTTGTAGCACTTGTGAAATGCATTTTAACAGCCTTTTTTTTTATCATTTATACGCTATTCGTACACATCTAGAAGTTAATTTTGAAATTCTTTCCTCTGTGAATCTGAAACACCGGCTCCAATTAGTTGCAATTCTTCTCCTGTACCTATGTGTACATTAACAACGCTAGATTAGTAAGAATCTTACAGAAATACACAGTCTATATAAAAATATACAATTCCAAACACAAATCACAGAAGTAGTTTTTTATATCTGTATACACTGATAGATGTGTACGTAAATATTAAATGTATACGTATAAGAAGAGCTAAACCAAGATCCTTTCTTCTACCAGACAGTTCGTAAATTTCCCTTGATAGGAAGATCCTAATGGTTCCAGTGAGTAATAATTCAACATAACAGTCTTAACTATGCTCCTGTAAGACTTGTCAGATAGAGAAGCATGGCACGCACTTAAAAGGATCCATTTACATTGCATTCAACTCAGTAAACATAAAGGAGTCTAATTCTAGTTCACGTCCAGTAAAAAAAAAAAAAAAAAAAAAAAACAATGAAGTCCACTTGCTGTATTAAAAGCAGTAGCTTATTTTGAATGTATCTGTTTTGGTGTTTCAAGTGTTTTGTTTATTTGTTTTTAGTGTTTATACACACACACACACTCTGCTGCCCAAAGTATAACTAGGGTAAAAGACTACTGATGACAATAAAGCAGCAGCATTAGCAGACATCTGTGGATTCATCACTCAGATTACCTTCACTGACATCTTGATTGTAGACTCCATCTGGCTCTATGTCAGAGGGGATCATAATGTGCCAAGTAGTCATCCTGGCTTCTGCTTCCAATCCAAACCCATCAACATTGCTACAAATACACAGTGCATGAACAACCACCAGAAACAAAGAAAAGCGCTACAAAGATTAACATGTACTGTTACATCAACTATCTTCATTTCTGTCCACTTGATTTCTGATGATCTGCAGTCACAAGTCAAACTGAAGGTTTTTCAAAAAGGACACGACACGGACACTAATGTTGCTGGAAGAAGCAGAAATATTTCAGGAAACACCAGTGTGGCCAAAGCCATGAATGGCAAACACTAGGGTTTCTGTCGATCATGTTTCCCAAATGTCTTGGGATAAAATCCAAGTCCTACAACTTTTTGGAAAGAGAAATGAAAATGCTAGTCAGGCTTTTGTAGCAATGCAGACAAGCAGGTGTTACCATCATTTATCGTGTCCATCCAATTTAATTCTTGACTTATTCAAATACATCCAATTACCAAGATACCGAACACATACTCAATAGACCCTAAGTCTAGTGCCTGATCCCTTTAACTATTAAATACTTCACACCAGAGCTTCTTTCTACCTAAAAAATATTTCACACTGTCAAAGCATAGTAGATGGCATGGTTGATCAGCACTTGTGTTAGTATTGTACAATAACTGTGGAAAAGGAGGTAAGACCGTTTTCTAAATTCAGGCTCTTCAAACCTCTTTATTTCAAAATGAATCACTACAGGTTGCTTGCATTTCACTGACTTGAAAGTTACAAACAGTTGTCAGGAATTTGCTGACTTATTCGCAAGGTGTCAGAGCTGAGAGGGAACAGGTGATTTTTATGTCACGGCCCTGGTTCTGGCATAAACTTCTGTCTGAGAGACTTACCTTCCCACATGCAGGTTAATCAAGCAGTGAGCTAGGCAGCTGATGAACTCTTGATCATGATTTCCAGGTCCCAGAATTAAGTTTCTGTTCACAGTAAGGACCCTCAGAGAATCAAGGAGAGCCACTTGCTGAGGAACAGTTTTGTGGGCTCTTGAGAACTGATACAAGATGGTCCTGTTCAGGCAGTGATAAATAGCATCCAGTGATAGTCCCTGGGATCTTCTTTTTGACTAAAAGAAACAAAACAAACAAAAAAAAACCCACACATCATCAGATGTTAGCTGAAAAAATCAATTTACAGGCAGATAATATTTGCACAAATTGATCCACGCTGCTTTGTCAAAATAGATAGTGTCAATTCCAGGGATTTCAAGGGCCAAATTGACACTAATAGATGCTTGATGTACTTAAAATTTGAACATCCATAATAATCACCCTATTTTCATTTTCTCTCATTTCGAGCAGCAGAAGTCTTCAACAGTCTCCAATAAAAGACCATGAGGAAGCTTTCCAAAAATCTCCTGAGGTGAATTGAGGAAGCTTTCCGGGCATTTAAGAAAAATAATAATTTCATCTAAAAGCAGTTTTAATTCAACTGCCCCATAATAAAGCATTCCACACTGACAAGATATGCTATGAAAGCTCATTAAAAAGTGAAAGAGAAGAAAAAAAAGGCATACTTATGAGCTAACCAAAGACAGGCCACCAGCATGTGAACAATTACAGTCTTGGAGTGTTAGCTACCCAGGCTGCGTGATTAGCAAAAGGCACCATCCAAGTAGTATACAGGCTGCTTAGTGACATCACTCCATGGATTTTAATGTAAATTGTGAGAATGTTTTTTCAAGTAGGCTAATAGGAGAACACTTACCTGTGCAATGAGTTGGATTATGAATTCCACAAGAAGTTTGGATTCTTTGTTGAACATGCCCTGCCAAAGCTTATCTACCACACGCTGTGTAAAATAAAACACATTGTTCACCAGCACTTGGTAGCTTCCCCCACTTGTTATAGGCAGAGATGCATCTTCACCTATGTAACAGCAAAATAAAGCTTCTTCATTAAAAAGAAATAAGTATATTGGCATTAGTCTACGCTTTCTACTTCTGTAAAAGAGAAGAAAAGAGTCTGATAGTCAAGCTAAAGCCTAGTCAAAGAACTAAAGCCTTGTCATAGAATCATAGAATGGTTTTGGCTGGAAGGGACCTTTAAGATGATCTAGTTCCCACTGCCATGGGAAGGGACACCTTACACCAGACCAGGCTGCTCAAAGCCCCATCCACCCCAGCCTTCAACACTTAGAGGGATGGGGCACCCACAGCTTCTCTGGACAGCCTCTTTCAGTGCCTCACCACCCTCAGAGTAAAGATTTTCTTCCTTATATCTAATCTAAATCTACCTTCTTTTAGTTTAAAGCTGTTACGCCTTGTCCTATCACTACACTCCTTGATGAAAGGAGACTACAAGAGGTTTTGTGTAGTCCCCTTTAGACACTGGGAAGATGCTATACGGTCTCCCTGGAGCCTTCTCTTCTCCAGGGTGAACAACCCCAATTCCCTCAGCCTGTCTTTACCAGGAAAGGTGCTCTAGGCCCTTGATAATCTCTGTGGCCTCCTTTGGACTTGTTCTAATACATCCATGTCCTTCTTGTGCTGGGTCCCCAAAGCTGACCATAGTACCACTCCAGGTGGGGTCTCACAAGAGAAGAGCATAGGGAAAGAATCAACTCCCCTGCCTTGCTGGCCAAGCTGCTTTTGGTGCAGTCCAGCGTATGGGTGACTTTCTGGGCTGCAAGCTCACATTGCCGGGTCATGTTGAGCTTCTTGTCAACCAACATTTCCAGCTCCTTCTCCTCAAGGCTGCTTTCAAACCATTCTCTGCACAGCCTGTATTTGTTGTCACTTACCTATGCTGAACTTTGATGGTAAGTAATCACTGGAAATTGACAGTGAAAAGGCCAAAACAAGAGGGGCAGGGCACACACCAAGCACCCACAGCAACCTTAGAAAATACATTGCACAGCTTTACACTTACCTAACTTTTTGCAGCTATCTAAAAGGAAAATATCTGACATGGAATTAAAACCCAACCTGATTACTGAAACTAATAAGATCTTGTGCAAACCAGGATGAAATACAAAAATCTCTGCGGATACTGCTACTGGCCCTTGTTTACCGTTGGGAGAGTCATATTAACCATCAACACTCTCCGTTTCTTTTCTGGATTCACATCTGATGGAGGACTAAAACATCACCTGAGACTCTGTTCAAGGTAAACTGTACTTTGTGTGCAAGTACACTCAATTCACAACTTGAGTATCACCGCTTGGATTACTGCTTTCACAGAAGGATGCACAAAAAGTTTGCTCCAGATTATTTCTCACAGAAAAGCAGCGGGTACTGATTTTGCTCAAGGTTCACTTAGATTTATTAATTTCAGGCACTACTTGCACACAAAGTGGCTGATTGCATCATCCATGGAAGAAGCCAGCCAAAACGCTGAAGAAGGAACACCCAGGGAAGGCAAAATTGTGCTCCTGGTGTACATAAAGTACTAATGAGGACTTCTAGGACGAATACAGAGCAGACTGATAGCTCCTGGAAAGTCCAGCAGGCCACCATGAAATCAAAGCAGGCACCTGAGCAGAGATACTCCAACAGGCCACCTCACAATCATCTAAACCCATGATCTGCTGGGACAGCCCATCCTACTGACATCTAGCTTAAAAGCTTTTCAGACTCTTTCTGAGCATTTCTTGGCAGGTGGTTCAATGGAGTACTAATCCCAATGGAGTACTAATCCCAGATTATTTTTCTGGGCTGCTTCTACAAAAGGAAGAAAAGAAAACTAAGGTAACTTTTAAAAACCTACATCCCAGCCATAAGAAATTGACAAAAGCTCCAGATCATCTGCCAACGCAAGAAGGACAAGATAGACAATTCTGGGATAACAAGACTCAATTGTATTTCTTTCTGACAGGACTGAAATTTGTCAGGTCTCCACATCCAAAATATTCACCCAGTGCAGTTTCTTTTAGAAACTTCTGTTTTATAGCTTTGGCACAATTGAGACCGAGAGAGAATATGTAATTGTAGCAGTACCGTTTACACATCAAAGGAAAGAAATGGGCAGAACAAAAAATACGAAGGCACTTTCTAACAAATTAGGTAATTAATAAAGAAAAATTAAAATTAATATCTATATCAAAAACTCCCTCAAGTCAGACAGATTGATAATTAGGCATTGCTATATTACCCAATAAAACATCAGCTGCAAGTAAGTGGTCCATCACGCTATCCAAAACATACGTCTGAAACTCCTTCTGCTGTGTTCGTGTTGATCTTTCAGGGGAAGCCTGACTCAAGAAACACAGTGAAAAAATAATGAGTATCTCTGAGGGAGCAAAAAGGAAGAGGAGGTGTTATAGGTGAATTTTTGTTTTTCTTAAGTCTCATGAACTATCATATATTTTCCCACAGTAATTTGTCTCCAGTAATAAGTCTTGGCTCTATCTAAAAACTTAGGGATGGACATCAGCTGCATGCAGTCTTACAGTGAGCATTACTCTAATTTATACCCAGTATATTTATTTTCTGTCCATCTAGACCAGTAACTAACATTGACAAAATGTAACAGATTAAAATAGCAGCAAAGCAACTGCAATAGAATGACCATGGCCTCAAACGTGCTTGCTGATGTCCACGTAAAAATGCATCTCTTGAAAGTTTATTTATTTATTTAGCTTTGCAACAGCAAAGAGACACCTAGCTAACTCAGGAACACTTAAGATTATGTATAAGCATGCTCCAAAATTACTGCAGCTACTGAAGAAATCAGGGAGACATAGCAGCATAACAAAGAGCTAAGTCATAGGAGAACATGGACTGATGTGAACTGAACATTTCAAAAGACATAGTGTGAAGAAGGTGTGGATACAATAGTGCAGTTAAGCAGCAGTTGAACTCCTCATTGCCTGCCTAAGCTTTAAGAGAATGCTGCTTTCAACACGTGTCACCAAGTTTAACAGAGTTTAACAGAAAGATTATGTAGTAACTCCGTGAATTTTTATAGCATATGGCACCAGATGTCCTGGCACATGTTTTTATCTAACACAAAACAAAGTAAGTCCTTAATGTTTCTTTATGGACTGGTAGGGGTTTTATATTTTGAGCAAAACCAATACAGCTGTCACTGGCTAATGGAAGTATAACAAATGAATCATACTCTGCAAGAATAAAACTTGAGGAAAGCTGCAACTTCTCATGCTGCACTGTTGAACATTGACTGTTGCAATCCACATCCTGCATTTCCAGACAAATGGAGTTATCAACTAAGATGACAAAACAAGAGCTCCAAAGAGAGCACAAAATACAAACAAAACCTTGACACATCATACAGGTTGTCACCAATACATGCAAATGCCAGGAGGAAGAAAAAGTCCAGAAAGCATTCCGAAAGGGAGGCTGAGAAAAACAAACGCACACCTCTGGTGTTTGCTTTCTTAGGTTTTCCACAATATTAACAACAGCAAGCAAACTGTTATTTATGAGCCAAGAGTGTTCCAATTTTCTAACTTACTTCATGACTGTTTTTAAGATTCTACTGAATGGTAAGGTAAAGGTAAATAGAAATATTGAGGAGAAAAAAAGGGTTACACTAAGCTCAAATCAAAAAACCAGTTTCACCTCTAGCAAAAGATCTACCAATGGAGTCTGTTTGCTGGCTGGTGTGAGACATAAGTTATCAATTATCAGCACCCGCATGAAGTCAAACACAAACTTCTTGGCAGGATGGTTAGTTAGGTACGTCTTGGTGCCAACATTGCAGTATTCTGACTGGCTCCTGTTCATGCCAGAATCAGCTGCAAAGGCTTTGAATTCTTCAGCTGGGGACCCAACTTCGTCATCAAGATCAGTGACCTGTGAAAAACAACATGTCAAAACTCCAGAGCTGAACAGATTAACAGCAGTCCTTTTGCTCTTCTGTCCTTTACATGTCTTTCTATGGCTATTCACTTCATACTTGGTTTCCTAATAAGCCTTTTTCAGCAAGATTATGTTCAGCATCGGGTGCCCAATATACAACCTGCAAAACATCCAAATTCTAGTTTCTGGTTGACAAGAAAAAAAGAAATCAGTAAAGGCTCACATGAGTTACCTGAACCAGAGATCACATATCACATGGGAGATACTTACCAACAGGAACTTCTGGAGCAATTTCTAATTTCTATGCAAGAATACAGATTCTCATAGCAAAAAACAGACATTCTGAAAAAGTTAGCAGCTAAAGCAGTGAACAAAAAAACATGATAGAAGCCAAATGAAAAAGGCTATCAAGTTTGTGTGATAAAGTAGCAAAAGCAAACTCACCCTTTTTTAATGCAGTACCTTCATCAGAGTGCAATAACGGGTAAAAGCTACTTTCCCAGTACTGTAGGTGATCGAGTCCAAAAGAAATTAAAAGGATAAAGTATTTTTATATAATGCCTTCCTCCAAATACAAGAGGAGACAATGACTTCCCTGAAAAAGGCTTATTGCATCACCAGCTTCCATGTGAAGTAACCAAATGTTCTGAATTTTTGTCTGCTTCAGGATGAGAAAATTCCCAAGAAATGAAGAAAACCCCAAAGATGTAGGATTTCTGGATTTAATGGCACATCTGAGAAAGGCTGGAAGATCAGTCAAGAATTTTCTCTCAAAGCTGAACTTAGGTTAACGTGTTTTGTCGCTATACTTAGCATCTATTTCATATGGAATTGAATAGTCTGCCTCATTTGGGTAGACAGAAATGCTGGAGAAGCAAAAAGATTTGGAGTCAGGAGAGCCTTCAAATAGTGAAAAAGTTCAAGTTGTCAGGAAGATAGACAAAGTTTCACCTGTGCACTTAGTACTGAAAGGACTAAAAAACTAGAGATAAGCAAGATTGTTCTAAATTCTTTACACAGGTCAATGTCACATCAGTATTACAAGCTTGAAAATGGCACTTTTCTTCTTCTTTTTTTTTCTCCAAGAACTCCTATCATCAACTTTAAATGCAAAAATCAATAATCTTATAAGACTCTTCAACACGTATCTGTAAAAACTGATCATCTGTTTCTATTCATAACAGAAGAGACATTATTTCAGCAATAAATATTTTCTACAGTATTTTATCATTATCTTCCCTTATTACAGCATTTGCTAACCAGTAAGCTAACTTCCATGCTCTTAGTGCATGGATTACTTTTAGATGCCAGCTAACAGTAACAGTTTCTTTCCCTTTCAAGGTCTAGAAATAGCAGCACTTTTCAATAACACTTAAAGTATGCGTAAATTAATAACCTGTAATAGTTCTGCTTAAGGTGGCAATGCAATCAAAGATGAACTCACACCCTTCTCCTAGCTTGAACTCAGCAGTTACAGGTCAGACAGGAATATTTATTTTTATTGGTTAAGCTCCCAGTAGAAGTAGGACAAAGCAGTTTTCATTTTAATCGCATCCTCCAAAATAGAGAGAAGAAAGACAAGCTGACTCTTCTTCCTTCTGTAAATCTGAACTGATTTGATTCCTGTATGTGAAAAAAATGTGGCCTACTAGAAAAAAAAGAAATGGTGTACATTCCCCCTAAAACAAAGCTTCAGGTATCATTGTGCAGCAATAGTTGAGTGTGCAGCCCTCTCAGTTTCAAAACCCAAGTACAAAATTTCCAGCCCAGCCTTTAAGACCACCCTTTTCTGCATGGCAACTAGAGTTTTATCTTCACATGACTATTAATTGATTCATCTTCAAAAATAGCATCCAAGGGAAAAGAAATGAAAAAAAAAAACCAACTCACTGCATTTCCTACCATCTCAGAGTAAGGTCGTATGTTGAAAGGAAACACAGTTGCTGCCAGTGCACACAGGAATTCTGGGCTCATCCATAAGGAAACAAGGTCGGGCACATTGTGATACAAATAGCGAAAGAACTGCATCAAGGTAACAGGATATTCTCGAAGCCAAGAGCCTTCTTCCTCAGACTGCCAAGGCTGGGTGGAAAAACAAACAGCACATTAACACAGATGATGCTAACTGAAGAATGCTTGTTTCAGAAAAGAGACATGGGAGGATGACTGGTAGGATCGAGTATGCCAAACACATTGCAAACATGCAGTTAAACACATCATCAGAGATGGGATGAAATGTGATCAAACACGGTCAAGTGCTTGTTCAAAGACAGCAGAAACGTGTCTGGTTGCCTGCTCAGTCACATGTCAGTGTCCAAAACAAGAACATGTCAAACATGCCAGACCATGTATCACAACACAGGGCCAAACAGCTGTCTGGAGGACATGACTGAAGACATGCTGTTCAGACACCTGAAGTGATGTCTGATCAAACATGCAACAGACTATATGCCTGAGCATCTAACCAACATGTGACAAATGAGTTGATAACTGACAAAACACTTGTCTGGGCATATCACTGTATGATGAACACCTGACAGCATGCAACCAAGCATATGTACACACAGTTTTTAACACATCAGCTTGCAGGAACCAGGCAATCCACTTTTCAAGAACACATGTCCAAGCCTGTCAGATGTGTCACTGTGTCATGAAATCATAAGAAGCAGAAGTGAATGACAAATGTGACAAGAAAAATGTAATGAAACAGGCCAGAAAAGGTTGCTACCACATGAAGAAATGTAACCAAGCATGACTAAATGTGATAAACACATGGGAGGAACACATGGCAGCCCAACACTTGACAGTAACCTGTGCCTCAGCATGTGTTCAAGCATGTCACAAACAGGAGACTGAACACATCTAAGTGGCTAAGAATGTGTTCCAAGGCGATGACTCAAAATACGTTGCTAAGCATGATCTGAATCGTATCAAACAAAATCCCAATGGCACATCTAAACATATATCAGCTGGTACAGAGCAACACAGCATGGCAAGAGACAGCATGTCTCTGAGCAGGTCAAGAGCATCTGCAAAGTGGAGGGCCAAAAATGACAGAAAAGGTTGCCAGCAGGAGACAGAACAAGTGGCAACAGCAACATGTACCCCCAGCATGTCATCAGATGTGCTTTCTAGGTGTGTGTACTGGTCACACCTGGATATGCCAACGCAGCAGCAAGTAGTCAATGCTTCCCAGAGGGTTTCACAAACATGTGATGACCAAGCAGGTAACATTTAAACAGGTACTACTTGGGAAATGTTTCATGAGATCTTTTCAGCAAATCCATGCTCTAGCTCCCACATAATAGAAAATTTTCCTACTGAGAAACCAACTTTGACTATGTTGACGCTAGATTCAAAAATGAAAAGAATACACGTTTTTCTGGCTGTTAGTTCATTTCCTCCAGCATGTGTCTCTTAATAGTCAGGGGATTTCTCAAGCACAAAAAAATCAGCAACTCGCATTGCTCTCAGCAGATGGAATAGTGAGTCTCAAACATTCTCCTGTGATGTTAATCAATAAAGTAATTCAGTCATCTCTGCCAAGCATTTTTATCCTGCTGCTTTCTTGTTTTGCTTTACTTGCAGCAAAATGTAAAGCTTAGCCTTTTTGTGAAAAGCAATGCTAATTTTACAGTCAGTAATATTTCCACAGATGATGAAAAACAAAACAAGATAAGAATAACCTCATTACAATGTTTTCTTTTTAAGCACGTATTACGAGTAACTCCCAGATGGGTTGGTTATGACACTAACAAGAAATTCACATTTCTAATTTGGCTTCTGACCACATGGCAGACCCAAGCAATTCCATATATACAAATATGTACAAAATTTTTATTCTTACAGAATTCAGCATGCTCCTCAGCATTCCCAATAACAAGAAGGCAGCTTCTGTGCAAACACTATGTACTGAAGAGGTAATGGTGCCACACGAGGCAGGAACTCCAAATATAAATGTCCAAATAGAGTCTAAATCAAACTGTAAAGGGTGAAAGAGAAAAGACAAACGCTTTCTGCAGTGCAATTTGATACTGCTTTTTATTACATCTATAATGCATTCATTCAACAGCGTCTAAACAATAAGGGTTAGAGGACGTAAAAAAATTCAGCCCCTACAACTTTATGGGGAGATCACGTGTCATGAGGCACTGAAGAAAATTCCTTTCAACCATGGACAAACTTAACTGCAGCTCTCACCTTCTCAAGGCATTTAAGTCTTCTGAAACAAGAAGTGACCTGTCAGCACAAATGCTGCACCATCAACACTTTCCTTTGGCACATCTAGTAACAAAACCCACATGGTGTCCCACAGCAAAAACATGAATGAAACAAATAGTTTGCTGTATTTTCCAGTAATTAAATAACAACAAAAAAGCCATTAAAAATAAGTAAGAAAAGGAAAAACTGCCCAATCTGTAGCATTAACAGCCCTACTGCTGTATATTTTAGGTAGCTGCATTTGATTTCAATTTAGCATTTCTGTACTTCAACACTATAAGCAGAAGATGAGCTTCATGACTCTACTTTCCCACAGCACAGTGTCGCCTGTGCTGTTCAGTTCCTCTTGAGAAAATAAGCAGGCAGAATACCTTCTGGTCTGTAATTTTCACCTTTCCTTTACCAGCAAAAAACTGATGTTAGCACTGTTAGTATCTGTTCTAAACAAGTACACTGTCAACTTGGAGTGTGGCTTTTCTCCATAAAAAACTACGCTAAGGCTTCCTAGGTTTCTGTTGAAGGCTATTTATTTACATACAATTAAAACAAGTTCAAAATCAACCTACACAGAATGCTAATACACTTTTATTTTTCCACTGAGAACTAAGATGTCTCCCTTAAACCTTTCTGAAATAAGTATCTTGTTTTTTTCTGTAACTTCGTGAACGTTCCTTAATACCGCAACTCCCTGCTCTTAATAAATGAATAAATGCTCCCTTCAATGTCATCCTGGCTCCAGATCAGACCAGAAAGAAACTAGCTTCATCTATGCCATACCAGGCTGGCTTCCACATACTCCCACCATATCTTGTCCTCCCACTCTCACACAGAGCAGCACAAAACAAGTCATACTGACTTCTGCATCAGGTGCTGGGGATTGGGGTTATTAATCCGTAATTTTCTTGGATGACAGACAGAATTACATTTACATCTTGCTAGATGATCCCTACCTGGGACCCCTGATTACATTGGCTGCTGACGACAGGTGCACTGACCTGCAGGTTTTCAGGCAGTTCAGTGACTGGCTGTTGCAAGAAAAGGGCCATGAGGAGGAAGTAGAGTGCAGGTACATTAGTGTGCTTAGGGAGAAGGGACTGCAGGACAGGAAAGCCCGGGAAATGACACACATCACGGTTAATCTCCCGGACTGTCGATCTGCCACCAGCGCTCCTGCCAACGTTGAACCCTGAAATAAAAAGACAAAAAGCCAACGATGTTAATAGAGAAATGCCAGCAAAGCTCATCGTTAAATCAAATATTGAGCTCAAGAGCGTACCCCCACATAAATCTAACACTGTAACAAGGGAAAACTTGCACACTGGTTATCACACACATACTATGCAATTCACTTCAGGTATTTAATTATTTAATTACTACAACAGGAAAAAAATTGCCTTCCAGTACCACACCACATAGATAACCTTGCACCACGAAGACTGCTTAATGCTGTTCCAGACACACTCAGATTCGTTTTCTGACCGCTACCAGAAACTCAAGACTTTTAAGATACGCCAGTTGCTGAAAAAAGCTGAGAGGAAAATCACACCTTAATCTCAGGAATTGAGTCGTTCATTTATGTTAACAACCAGCAATCCCACAGCTGATTTAAGTAAACGGGCTGCTAAATTATTTCCATGCATGCTTCACAGGGATCTTGCTTTAGCTGCTTTGTTACTGATCAACCAGTATGAAGCATCAAATCCTCTTATTTTTATCTTAAGTGTTGCCAGAAACACATAACACCTTTTGTGACCCTTCTGTACTCAGTCATTTCATTTGCCCTTCAAACATCACACAGAGAGTGCAGAAGTGCTCGTTTTGCAGTAAGCACAGAGGCAGGAAGATAACTCAGTCTCTGCGTCAATGCAGACCATCAGTTTTTTTTTTCTGATGTTTCCAGAGGTAAGGTTGGTCAGGCTGTTTTTGTGAGCCTCTAATACAGAGATGCTTCTCAGCAGAAACTGACTATTTAAAAGAATTTATACAAATTAAATCCTTGCCACGACACCACACTAACTCCATCAGTAAGCTTAAACAAAATTGGCTCTCAGATGGTTTCAGGAGAAGTCTTAGAGCCAACATTTTGCAAGGCAATAAAAAAAAAAATACAGAGTGTGAAAATTAGGTAATCAGATAAATCATTGGCATTTGATGAAACACAGTTTCAGAATTATCTTGTTCGTCACAGTCTAGCCTGGCATCAGTTAAATTGATATTACAATGCAAAACCAAAAAGGATGACTATACATGCTCTCCAACTGTGATTGCACATCTAATTTAGAAAGATTCTGTGAACTGAAGAAAATTATGTTATGGGACATTTGAAACAAATCTCAAATAAAAAAAAAGTCAGTGTCCTAAAATATCAGTGGGTTTAAAAGTTTAAGATACATGCATGCAAACTGTGAAGAATTTGTAAGATCTAAGACCTGAATCAGTAGCCAAACAACAGTTGCTACAGTATGTTAACAATACATCTTTGCACACATAATACGGTCCATAAAAAACTCTGATTGCTGCAACTTTTGTAGTTCATGCAAAGAGTCATGATATACTGCTTAATACTCTGAGAGATATATTATGGGAAACTACTGCAAAGAGACTGACTTACTACAGAGGTCTAATAACCTAGATAAACAATGCCCTAAGAATCCACAAAGAAAATCTTTAATAAGGGCCAAGGGGGACAACATGAGCCCAAGAAATCACGAGAGCAAGCTAAGCAGAGGAAACGAAGGACTGAGATGATGCTTTGCACACACAAATTCCCAAGGTAGCACAAATCTCAACTGGTATATCTATTGGCACAAGATTCGCTAGACAAAGCGGCACAGATTTAACACTGCATGATACCATGACTAATGTAACAATTACATTTTTCTTAATTAGAGTGTAGCACCTTACAACAACACTTGTGATGCTATGCTGCCTTAGCATTTAACTCCTGTGTGCCTGCCCGTGGGACTTAACCATACATTGATGGTAACGCAGCACCAATTGCAGTTCAGCTATGTAGGCTTTGTGCAGACAAAAAACTAAGACTGAACTATAACAATATCTGTGCAATGGCAACTGAAGGGCAGTTGTGTAGAACTGCTCTCTTTTGCTTAGCAAATCTAACTCTTAATTCTAAGAAAAACGAAGGGCAACATCATCTGATCAGAGCAGAGGCAACAGTAACAGAAAGGATGTATCCATCTGAGAGTTTTCATACTGTACCTAGCACAGTACCAATCTTATTGGTCAAGACTGAATCCGTCTGATCAAGCCAGCCTCCACCACTGAGACCTTCCTTAAATTTAATCAGGATAGACTGATTACTCAACAGGACCACAAGAATACGCATGGCAGCTGTGACCGTAGTGGAATGCAGATGTTCCTCCATGAACATCATAATCCAATCAAAACCCAGGGTCTTGACCAGTTCTTCACAAGCCCTAATAAAAGGTAGAAAAAAAATCTGTGTAAATGCTTCAACAGTTCCTATGAAATTACACAATTTAACTAGTGAATTGAACGTGAACTGTATAATTCTCTCCTTTGAAATTAAAAACATAATATCCTTTCTAGATCTAAATTTTTTGTACTTACTGCAAATTAACAGCTGTCTTCTCTTTAGATGCATATAGAAGTTTCAAGAGGATATCTAAAAGCCTGTTCCGCAGGAGAATAAGATTAGCTGAAACAAGTCCTCCAAAATCATCTTCTGTTCCTAGACATCAAGTACAAAAATAATTAAGCAAAATTAGTGTGAATTAAAAAAAAAAAGAATTAAGCATTTATTTATTTATTTTTAGAACTCCAACCATTTAAATGCTATTCATAAATTCCATACAGAAGTAAACTTGATCTGTTCCTACTCAGGTCAAGAAAAAGCCATGCTCAAGCCCACCATGCTTGACCTGGCACACACTGCTGAGGAATGTTTGGTGTCCCATTATCGTTGTTACACAGAGCCTGGTCGATTTGAAAGATGGGCAGAAGGACAGCACAGACAGTTATCTAAACCGAGGCGGTCTACATTAGCTAAGCCAGTTGGTTCCTGGCAGGCAGATGCATAAAAACAATCTGACAAAGGAAAGGGTGGGGAAAAAAAGGGGATTCATAAAACCCCCAAACAGTTGGCTAAACATTATGCAATCTGGGATAAAATTTAAAAAAAAGAAAAAAAAGAAAAAAAGAATTTTAAATAAAATAAAACTAACATTTTCCAGCTTATGCAAAACGTAAGAAATGGAAGAAAATTAATTTCATTTTCAATCAAGTCAGAACCCGAAACCCCGTATCAGTCAAACAACACTCTTATTCCAAAATGTGCTAATACACACAGCTCAAGGTTAAGTTCACAGCTATTTTTTGAATCCCTCTATCCGTACCTTACTTTATCTAAGGAGGAGCAGGTTTTCCACAATGCTAAAAAAAAAACTATAACTTGAGCGGAGATGTGTAAAAAAGGAAGACAGATAAATAGACACATACTGGGCCAGAGATCTATGCATAAGTCACAGACAAGGAAACAAAGCATCTTTAAAGACAGCAATATAGCATAACTGATCAGTAACCTATAAATCTACTGTCCTCTGGCTCAAGCTTCCCTTAGCACTCCTGACACAGGGTGCCTTTCTCCCCATGGTTCTCCAGTACCCCTGGAAGGCAAAAAGCAGCACAAGTTCTTTTTAGCTTAGAAAAAAAAAAAAAGTATGGCCAGTCTGCAGAGGGAACATGAATTTGGATCTCTCTCCTATAACCAAGACATTGTTTTTTACTGAAAAAGTTGGAATTTCATAATCTCTGAGACTGCAACGAGAGAAAGTGTTCAGAAGGAAGAGGAGAGACATGTGAGACTGATAAATGTGCAGATCACCTATCTTGTTCTTCAGGAAACAAGACAAATCAAGCTAACTATGCAGCAGAAACCCTGTCCCTCTCACTGGTCCCTGCCTACCTGCATCCCAAGAGATGCAGAAACTTAGCATCTTAGAGCACCCACTTGAGTTATTTGGTTCAAATCCACTGCTGGGTTAAATCATTTGGACTAGGGGAGACTAATCAAATCCACAACTGTATAAGCTTATTTTCCTTAAAGAACAAGGGTAGAAATGTTCTCAAAAAACAAATACAAATACACTTGAAGTATGGAGATATATATATATATATACGCACACACACACATTTAAGGAGGAAAAAAAAACACCTTACACTGCGTGAATTATTTTTCCCATTTCTCCAAACGTGGAGGGCGCACCTAGCAGATGCACCTAACAAACCATTCTCTTTTTTTCCCTCCCCATAACAAAGCCGAGATGCACGACTGATAGGAAAGAACAAGTGGGTGAAATAGAAGGACAACATTCAGTATTAAGTGAAAGAAAACAAAATAAGAGTGCATGGGTTTTGCACCGCTTTGCATGCAATATGCAAATCTCAAGTTCCACATTTAACCTGGCAGCCATATTATAACTAAAATACATTACTGTTAATGATACTGTTGTACATTTTAAGCTTTAAGTACAGAAGAGATCATAAACTATTTCTCTTCTACTGCTTCTAATTCTTCTAATAACTTACCGCTGTCAAGCTTTTCTTCATTGTTTATTTCCATGACTACAAACTTCTCACAGACTGCAAATGTAGGTAAAGTGGAAGAGATGAACTGTCCAAACCTTGACACACAGAGAAATAACATCATGCATTGATATGACAGATGAACTCATATCTATCAATAATTTCCATCTAATGTAAAATCACAACGCTAGTGAAAGAGCATTATCCAAAAGCATCAACCTTCCAACATCTAAAGGCCAATAAAAATAGCCTCAATCTAAAGTTACTCGCCCAAAACTGAAGTAATGTACAGTAATTAATGGAATCTTGGCAGACAAGTATGCAGTTACAGGACTTGGACTACTCTGAGATTCGAGAAAGCAAATGTAGAGATACCTCCAAGTCCTAGTAAAATGAACACCTGTGGTGGTTTGACCGTATTAGGCAACTGAACACCACAACCGCTCTCTCACTCCCCCTCCTCAGATGAGGAGGGGAAGAAGTAAAGGGAAAAAAACAACTCACAGGTTGAGATAAGGATAATTTTAATAAAGAGAGAAATATATTATCAAGGAAATATTATATTAATTAAACAATTATTAACAATATTATTATTATTAACAATATTATTATTAATTAAACAATTCAACTAAAGGGAGGAAAGGGAAAAGGGGAAGAGGAAGGGGGAAAGGGAATAACAAAACAAGTAAAGGCTATGTGGAAATGCAGAGGGGAAAAAAAAAAATTACTCTCTACTTCCCACAAATAAGCGATGCTTGACCACGTCCTTGAAGCAGGGCCTCAATGCACGTAGCCGGTGTTCGGAGAGGAGGATAGACGTTTTCGCAACGAGAGCCCACCCCCCCCCTCTTCCTCCTTTTCCCAGTACAACACCACAAGTTAAAGAACAGAACAAAACATTGTTCTCCAACGACTACAGCTGAACAAGTATTACATCCCAAAAAATCATTCATCTGGTATAACATTCACGTCTACAGCTTCAGGTGATATAACAAGGTAATCGTTTTCAAGAACAAGATGGTATACTACGAAAAGAAAGGAGACTGAATACATTCCTCTTTCTTCTGAAAAAAATTCTCAAAAAGTCCTTAGGTTACAGTAACCTATCTCAAGTTGTAAAACATTTTTCATTTTTTCCAGGAAGCAGAAGTAGTTATGTCAGAACAATCAGATTTGTATTGTAGAATCTATTCCACTGGAATTTAAGCACGACATCTACACTATTTTTTCTTGAATTACTCTGATGCTTTCAAAACTTTAATTGTTCTTAACATAAGAACCTGAAATTATGACCACTCATATACAAGGAATACCTAAGCCTAGCAATATTTTATTTATTTCCATTATAATCAAACAGGAGATGAAAAAAATAAGTTATCAATGAGTTTAACTTGTTTAAAAGGACTTCAAATACTCCTGTGTGTATGAGTTGCAACTATTAATATAACTTTTCATCATAATTAATAGTACTATAACCAACAATCTTAAAGATTTTTCTGTAGTCATCATTTAGAAAAAAACATCTTTAAATTTGCCTTTCGTGAGAGAGAGTAATCAAAACTGCATTTTAACTGAAGTATTCTCATACTCCACCTGAAATAAAAATCAATGGTTTTTAAAAGTGCTCAGCATGTCACACCAAGGATGGACCAAAAATACGGCACCTATGCTACCTGCCTGAAAAACACTACACCAGTTTAATCGTTCAGTTGTACCTGTTGAGATATAAACTAAATTTAATGCATTACCAAAACTATTATACCTATGCACTCAGTCACTTAAAAGAAAATACTCAGTACATAAATATTTGACGTGAGTTACTCCACAATAGTATTGTCACAAAGTACTTCCGACCATGGTCAGCAACATAATAAAAACACATAAGCCAGAATTAATATAGGTGTGGGCTACCTGAGCAAGTCATAGCTGCTGGGGAAGCCTTGAAGCAAAAAGCTCAGCACATTACTAATTGCAGCAATAGTAGGCTGGGACAGAGATGTATCTCGAAGAGTCAAGAGCAGTCTTGGGATGAGTTGGAATTCCCTCATTAACTTAGCGTTCTTCGCTGCTTCACTGAAGGAACGAAAGGAAGGAGGTGTCAGTCTAAAACTAGAGCTCCCTCTAAATATTACCTAATCCTGGAAGCCTCACCACTATACTGGCATCAACTTATACCTGGACTCTGTGAGAAGTTCAATGAAGTGCTCAAATAATGACAGATGAAGCTCATAGGGTGCGTGAAGCCAGACCTGAAATAAAGAATAAACAACTGTAAGTTTGGTACACAAATCCAGTTCAAGATTCAGAACTGACATTCGAGCTTCATACAACAAGTTATGAAAAGCTTGAACAGAATAAAACTTGTTGCCTGTGTTACTATTTACCTGGCCTGATTTCAAGCCTCTCAATTGCTCCTTCTTCAAATTCACTGATCTGTTAAACACACATTGGTACCCATTGATAGTGTCTATAAATTTATCACAGTAGAATGTTAGAGTTATAGACAAAAACATTTATCACTTTCTGGAATTCTTCTATAAAGAGGTGGTACAATTCCACTGACTCCAAAGGAATTATTTGGGATTTACAGTGCTGATGTGAAATGCTGAATGGGACCAACATGACAATTCGGCTGAAGCAAAGATTCTCCTTGTGAAATTGACTATCTTCTGCCAGCACTGAACTCAAGGCCTTCCCTGATTTTTGTTTTGTGCGGTGTTTTGTTTCATCCATTTTAACATTTACCCAGAAATTTCTGCACAGCATTTTCAACAATTGAGATCTACTAGCAAAACAAACAAACAAAAAACAAAAACACAACACCCCAAACTATTATTCAAAAGTAGCAATAAAATACATCAAGTCAGAAAACTCCCAAGTTATAATTTCAAATCTTAAAATTGGCTTTCTATTGAAGAAAGTATAATTAATATTTCTGTTCAGGTGTGTAAGATGGCCTGAAATGAAAGTTTCTTTGCTTTTGCTGTTCTTTAAATCTTATCTAAAATAATCAGAACAATCTTTCCTTTACCACACTTAGCATAACATCAAGAACAGCTAATTTATCCAATTTTAATGACATGTTTGGGTCACTGCTTTCTGAATACATAAATTTAAAAAATGGGAATTATAAAAAACACTAGTCAGAAAGTGTGACTTCCTAAGGCTTCTCAAAAGTTTCTTCCTAATGAATCACAGACGTTATCAGTCGCATTAATGTGTGTGTGTGTTCTCTCTCCTAAACTGTTCATCCAACTTAACACCTCTACCACAAATACTAGATCAGGTACATGTAATGACTTCTATTAGATGTACGTTTACTTGTGCTAATTAATAGGAAGCACAAAGAAACTGTTGTTATTTAAAAGATTTGTTTAAAAATAGTTTTTTAATACTGAAGAATTAATGTTTAAACAGAGCATGAACTTATTTCTAGTTTTAATATTCTTCATCAAAGAAAAAAGAAGAAATGAGCAGTTTTCACTTCCTGATTTTTATGCTGTAATTGTAGTGCATTACAAATCTGGGCAATAGTTTTTTTTAGTTGTGTTCAAGTGCTCCAAACTCTCAAAGTTAACAAGGCCATTTGATTTTGTTAACATGAAGGCTATATTAAGTGGCAGGCATTTGTTCAGAGGGAGGACACTTTTAGAGACTCCAGGAGTGCTTTTACATACTCAAATGCATATATAAAAACAGTAAAATAAATAATCCTGCATTTTAGAGCCATTTGCGAAAAATGGATGTGCATCATTAATATCTGGTAGTTGGATCTTTTATTTATTTGAAGTGTATGAGAATCACAACAGTTTTACTCAGTCTGTGTCAGATACAGATAATAAAAAAGGGACAAACACCAAACGGTGAGTTCTCTGCATTGTTTAACACCGTCAGTCAACCTCTTTTACATTAGCATTTCATTCTAAACTTGTCTACTTTCCACAGTTTAGAACAAGAACACTTCAATATTTCAAGCTGTGCAAGCAAAATTTTAACTACCTTATTACTAACATTGCAGGAGACACATGATGAAGTGATTCCTATGTACTATTTTGAAAAATCTACCTCCTACTGTTACTTTCAGTGCATCTTTCACACCATAATGTATCTACTGCAGTAGAACACACTAGTTAAAGGAAATTGCTGTGGAATAGAAAACTAAAAAAACATCATCTATAACAACAAAAAACATGAACATGCTTGGTACCCATTAATGGCTTGTAGAAAGACTCAAGCCATTTCAGCAAGAAAAATTATCAATAATCTTGCTGCTGAGCTGCTGTTCTGTACAATATATAGGATAGTAAGTTTGCAGGATAACAACCACATCTGCTGTTGCTCAGTATTTAAGGTATGTTCTCAGTTTACTCAAGTACTCATTAGCCAATATCATGAGGACTTCTCTGTGTAGCTTCACATACCTCAAAATCACAGAGCAGATCCTGGAAGGCAATAGAGTTTGGAATAATGGAGGTCTCATGCCCACTGTCAACAGTTCCCACCAAGGAAAAGGTGAGATGAAGTATGTGACTGTTCAGAAGGGATCGTTTCTTCTTTAACAGCATTGCCAGCAACTTGAACAAATAAACAGATAAGGAACTATTACCCTATGAAAATGCAAGCACGTAATCTTTGCATAATTAAACATGGGTGGAATGGCTGCATCTCTTTTGAGAAGGCCCATATATTAGCTCTGATGCTTGAAATTTTTGGTGAAAAGGCTTAAAAATGGTATTAGAGTTGATTAGAACAAGAGTGTACCCAGAATCCCCTCCAGCTCATGAGAAAGTTTCTGTTCTAAACTGCAGATGGTATCTAGGTCCTGATAGTTAGGCACATGTTCCTCTCAGCTCTCTGGTAATTACCCACAGCTTAAGGCAGCACGTTATATGTGCTCACATGTGTGTTCCTGGAAAGCAAGACACATGCGGATACAGCAGTCTTCAATAGACTGGTCTGCACCCCCGGAGTACCATAAATACAAATGAGAGGTACTCTTTCACTGAAGAAAAGTATCCATCACTAGACAGATCTGAATAACCCCAACTTTCTGTCCCTTTAAATGACACACTAGAAAAACAAAACAGAAGAAAACTCAGATCCTTGCTACTCATCAAAGCCAAGGGCATGAGCTGAATGCTGGCTTGCTCAGCTCAGCTTCACCATCCACTTTGAAACAACAAGTAAAAAACATACAGATTTTCCATGACTCTTTCCCAAACTGTGCTATTTCCTGAGGTCAACAGAAGCAGAATATAAGTTGTGTGATGATCCACAGATCGTTTATCGTGCAAGAAACACTGTCTAGATTTTTTTGTTTGAAGTCAAGGTCCACAACAGTCTAAAGGGAATATTAAGTTTCAACATAAGTAGCCACTAGCATTACAAGGTCTCTAAATACGCTGCCTAAACCACATGCTAAAATTTTCAGTTTCAATAAAGTCATCTTCATGAGAAACAAAGTTCATTGGTCATGTGAACACCTTTTTCAAGTCAGTCGAATAATCCTTTTGCATAACTGATTGTACTTTCTCCACCCCAAGGGAGATTTAACAAGTGTTAAGTTGGCAAGTGAACACCACCACTAATTATGAAGTCTATGCAATCTCCTCAAAATAACAATTCTAGAAGTCTGCTTGTTTGGTTTCCTTGATGTGTCCAAATCCTTCTCTTGCTGGTAGACCACTGAGACAGAAGCTCCAGAGGCTTGGAGTTGTGGACTCACATTAATAGGGTAATACCATTAAGTTGTGCTCTTCCTTGCTATTAATGAAGAGTCAGATTAAGCAGGCCAGTTCAATAGACACAGCTGCCTAGAAAAACTTTCCTGTTCCTTGAAAGCTATCCTAAATAATTCATCTATGTTCTGAGCCGAGAGCTCAGAAAACTTAAGAGCAGAAACTCAAGTTACGATAACACAAAGAATTTCAATGGGACTTGAGAGTACAGACACTGAAATCCAATTAGCCTGGTCTGTTTAAAGACGTTTCTTACATACCTGATAACCTCTGATTCTTTCCATTTCTTTGCTGGCTAGCGGATTGCTTTTTACCACGCAGACTAAGGCCTTCACAGCTGCATACAATCCTTCTACATCTGAAGCCATGGCTACAAGTCCTAAAATAGCAGCAGCTCCACCAATGTACTGCAGTATAGTGGCAACAGGCTTCGGGACGAATGTTCTTACTCCTGAGCACAGGCAGTGAAAATGAATTAATTAAAATCAGGTCTTATTCTTGTAGAACTTAATTGGGAGTTCATGCAAGTAATTTGCAGTCTACCCCGCTTGATTTATTAAAATCATATCACTATGTGTATTATGACACCTCAGAAGAAGAGGTGATGGAAATTTTGCATTAGAAAATAATTTATGAACTAAAAACAATTAAGTGCATTTCCACAACAGTACTTACATAAACAGAAACAAGCATCCCGTATCAGTAAAAGAAAAAAGATGAATGGTTTGTCAATAAAGTATAAAAATGTAAAATCAGTTTAATAATGTACCATAACAACCACATTGATCATTTACGTGATTGATCTTCTGGTACTAAGTTCTTATTGACAAGTACTTAATGATGTTTAAACCTAATAATTCTCAAATATTCAACTCACCCAAATATCCTATCAAAGCTGCACCAATGGAACGTGCAGGTCCGTTCAAGTGCCCGGCTGAGTTATGTACCAGCTTCACTGGTGTGGCATTTTCATGAGAAGAAATTGCCAGCTTTAAGGAATAAGAAAAAAAGGAGGATGAAGGGAAGATTTTTTTCCTGTATGAGACTGAACTCAACCTATTTTCCTCCTGTGATAGAGTAACAGAGTGAGTAACACAAAATAAAATTAAACTATACTGTAGTCATTAGTACATCCTCTACAGTGAAACATGCAATCTCCAAAATTTAAGGATGATTAATCTAATTTCAAAAAAAATCTCAACAGATGGTCCCTCACTTAGACGAAAAATGTAAACCAATACACAGATTTCCAAAACTGAATCACAGTCAAAGACTAAGCTATCAGTTTTGTTCATCTGCAACTGCAGTTCAGTAAGTATCGTTCAATTATATCTTAGTAACTGCTATCTACAATAAAAAGATGTAACACCTCCAAAAGAAGACAAGCTACATCACTACTGGTAATTTGAAGAACAGGTATACATCTACAATCTCATCACTCTCCCCCCACCCTTCTTTTTAAAAATTAAGTCATCGTAGGCAACTCTGGCAAGTACATCATTTTACATCATTTTTCCTGGTTTCTACGAGTAAACTGACTTGAAAAAAGTCATACACCAGCCAACTCATTTTCCAACGTACCTGTTTAGCAATGGCTTTACTATCCAACTTGTTGTAAACTTTCCGTATTTTTGCAACTGTAAATGAAGAAACTGAGAGAGCATAGAGACCAAAAGAGACCTTCTCTTCTGGTACTAAAGATACCGGAGATGGGTTGTTTCCCTCACATTTGGAATCTTTGCCTTAAAGACAGAATAAAAACTAATTTTAGAAGAAGGCACTGATTTTCTTTTCAGTTTCAACAGTAAAATTTGGAAGTTACATTTCAGAACAGGCACAGAAGAGAGCTTTTATAGACATCTGAGATTTGATACTGCTTTTGTGTATTTGTTCACCACAGGCAAAACTAACTCGATGGTGTTCAAGTCTGGTGATGGCATACAAGTCTGCTATTAAAGTTGAAAGACAACATAAAATAAACTTTTAATTTCAATAAGGTCTTCTATATTAACAATGGCAACTGGCAGCATGTGGCTTGGACAAGCAACAAAAGACGGCTCTTCCTCATCTGAATTTTTGGCAACATTACTGCTATTCTCAGTGTCCAGCCTAAGGACTGTTCACATTCACTTCCACCTGAAGAATGGTACAGGGACTACTCAATAAACATGATATTATTTGGTCCATCTGCATCTGTGTGTGTGACAACAGAATTTATACAATGATTTGCTAAGCAAACTGCACAGAGAAAATGGTACAAGAGATACAAGAGTGAATAAAGATCAAAAGGATCAGGCACTGCAAGGAGGTATAACCCTATCTTTTTTTTTCAATCTTTTTTTTTAAAAAAAAAAAAAAAAAACTGCTTGTGGTGCAATTGCCTAAAATAACTAGAAAAATAAAACTAACATTCACATTTTAAAGAAAATGTACAGCATTGAAGAGGCTTTCAGGGTAGGGTGCAGCTGCATGACCTGAGCATTCCCTAGGTTTCCAACCTTAGATGCTATCTCACTGGGGGAACTTGGTGTGCTGGCTCTAAGGAACAGCACAGAGAGTAGAGTGGAGTGGAGACACCACAGCTAGGCTCTGTGACCAGGTGGGGACTCGATTGTTCTTGTGCACACCGAGACCGATAAGCCACACTTTTTGCTACCCTGAGCCAATGACCTGTCATGTTTTGACAAATGCTGTACTCTAATGTACTTTTGCTCATTATAATATCATTATAATACCAAAACACGCCTCCATCCCAAAAGCTACCCGCCTCCAAGGTGTGACCACCCCTCACTGAGCATGTGCTCTGAATTTCTCAGAGCCTATACTTTTAGAGACGGGAAAACTTTTCACCAATCATAACTAAAATATGCTTGATGAGAGTCACTCAAGCTCCACCTAAAAGATAGAAAAAAATATAAATTGGCCTAAGAGAGAGGGGATGTTGGGGAAGATACCATCACGAGGGAATACACCATCCCGAGAACCTCCTGACTCCTGGGATCAGTCGATGGGCTGAGCCTCTCTTCCCCCCACTGGGACGTCTTTGGGTGAGGTTTGAACATTTGGTTATACTGTGTGTCTCTGCAGAAGCTTAGAAATCTCTACAGAGTCTTTGTGCCTTTTAACATGTTAATTTCCAGGCTGCGCACCTGCGAATTTCATGCATGCTAGCTTGCTTTTGCAGACAGTAAATTACTGCCGGCAATCCAAAGAACCTGTGTACCTGTTGCTGTAATAAATTGCACTTGATTGCATTGTTCCTAGCCCTGATAGTTCTCACTGAACGCAACTAGAGTAAGGGTGGTTATACATTATTGGTGAAGCTGTGACCGTGACAGTTCAGTGCTAAGGGTAGTTACACATGGTTGGTGAATCTGTGATTGTGATAGTTCACTGTCCTGAATCCAGCCAGACCAGTAAAGGTTAATTGGCTACATCCCTTAATGCAACGCTGCTGCTCCCAGACTGAAGGCTTCTTGTGAGGCATTGCAAATACTCCAAGCAACGATGGTCTGCAACACTTAGTGCATGTGCATGTGACATAGCACCAGAGAGCTTCACAAAGAGATTTGCTTCTACATCATCATTCCAAGTCAAAAGGTGTCCCCAACACCAATGAAATATATTAACAAAATTGAAATAGTGTGAAGTTTCCTCACCTAACACCAAAATAAACGACAAAGATGGGGGTCTACAAAATTGGTTCAATATGGATCATGTCTCTGTAAAGTCTCACTTGAGCAAATTTCAGATGTCTCAGTTTCCCCAGAAATGAAATCCTAATAAAAACTTTTGCTCACAGGGATGCCCTGAGAACATTGCTGCATTTCAGCAAACAAAGGAAGTAATATATTCTCCTGAAATAACTGTCTTTGAGGGCTCTTTACAAGGCCAGAAGAGTATTGGCTTTTTCACTTCTTAGTTTAAACACAGAAGAAATTCTCAGAAGATGGCAATCTTCCTTAATGAAATAAGGGACAGAACTTTTGAAACAAGTACAGCACAGGCAACTGGGAAGTCAGATATAATTTCCTTGGAAAGGGGACAGGGAGCGGAATGTGGCCCTCACAATCCACAGGGAAATGGTTGGCAACCTGCTACAGCACTTAGATGTACACAAGTCAATGGGGCTGGATGGGATCCACCCGAGGACAGAGAGAACTGGCAGAAGAGCTGACCAAGCCACTTTCCATCATTTGTCAGCAGTCCTGGCTATCAGGGGAGGTCCCAGCCAACTGGCAGCTAGCAAATGTGACACCCATCTACAAGAAGGGCCGGAGGGTGGACCCGGGAAACTATAGGCCTGTCAGTCTGACTTTGGTGCCAGGGCAGCTCATGGAGCAGATTGTCTTGAGAATCATCATGCAGCACTTGCAGGGCAAGCAGGCGATCAGGCCCAGTCAGCATGGGTTTATGAAGGGCAGGTCCTGCTTGACGAACCTGATCTCCTTCTATGACAAAGTGACACACTTAGTGGACGAGGGAAAGGCTGTGGATGTGGTCTGCCTTGACTTCAGCAAGGCTTTTGACACCGTTCCCCACAGCATTCTCCTCAGGAAACTGGCTGCTCATGGCTTGGACTGGTGTACACTTCGCTGGGTTAAGAGCTGGCTGGATGGCCGGGCCCAGAGAGTCGTGGTGAATGGAGATAAATCCAGCTGGAGGCCAGTCACTAGTGGAGTCCCCCAGGGCTCAGTACTATCAGTACTAGGGCCAGTTCTCTTCAATGTCTTTATCGATGATCTGGATGAGGGGATCAAGTGCACCCTCAGTAAGTTTGTAGACAGACACCAAGTTAGGTGCGAGGGTAGGAAGGCTCTGCAGGAGGATCTGGATAGGCTGGACCGACGGGCCGAGGCCAACTGTATGAAGTTCAGCAAGGCCAAGTGCCGGGTCCTGCACCTGGGGCACAACAACCCCAAGCAGCGCTACAGGCTGGGAGATGAGTGGTTGGAGAGCTGCCAGGCAGAGAAGGACCTGGGAGTATTGGTTGATAGTCGGCTGAATATGAGCCAGCAGTGTGCTCAGGTGGCCAAGAAGGCCAACGGCATCCTGGCTTGCATAAGAAGCAGTGTGGCCAGCAGGACTAGAGCAGTGATTGTCCCCCTGTACTCGGCTCTGGTGAGGCCCCACCTCGAGTACTGTGTTCAGTTTTGGGCCCCTCACTACAAGGACATGGAGGTGCTGGAGTGTGTCCAGAGAAGGGCAATGAAGCTGGTGAGGGATCTGGAGAACAAGTCTTACAAAGAGCAGCTGAGGGAGCTGGGGTTGTTTAGCCTGGAGAAGAGGAGGCTCAGGGGTGACCTTATCGCTCTCTATACAGGTACCTGAAAGGAGGCTACCAGTACCTTAAAGGAGGCTTCTTTGGTCTATTCTCCCATGTGCCTGGTGATAGGACAAGGGGGAATGGGCTAAAGTTGTGCCAGGGAAGATTTAGGTTGGATATTAGGGAAAACCCCTCCCAAAGGGTTGTTAGGCATTGGAATGGGCTGCCCAGGGAAGTGGTTGAATCACCGTCCCTGGAGGTCTTTAAAAGACGTTTAGATGTAGAGCTTAGGTATATGGTTTGCTAATTACAACTTGCACAGATCCAACGTGCATTCCAGGAGAAATAGTAAATGACTAGCAGATAAGTTAACCCAGACTTACTTGCTAGGTTTGACTAGCTGTCAAATAAGCCAGCACACGACACAAATCTGTACCCGATGTAATGCCATTCCCCACACTTTCTGAGTCAGGATGTGCAAGGAGAACCATCTACTTGTCCTAGATACTTTGGTCTTCCGTTGCCTCAACACTATCTATACTTGCAGCTTTTTTCCATCACCACTCTGAGGAAAACATTCACCATGAAAGTTACAACTGTGTGTTCTCTTGACATACTTTGTTTCTTAACACTCTGCACTCACTGCTTCCTTCCTTGAGTTGGTGATGGTTTCTCACTGGAAGAGCTAAAAAGCATGGAGGTGCTCACAGGGAAACACAACCCAAGGACAAGACAACTTGATATATTCCCCTTTTCTATGTCACCATTAAAGGTCTAGTGATAGCTACATAAAGCTATGAATGTCTGTATACACATAAAGCAATGAATGTATACTGATATTGGTGAGGAGAAAATGTAAACTGCACAGAAAGACAGGGAACACTACAGAACAGGAAAATCTTGCTTGTGACAGGCTCATCTTACCAGAGCCATTCAAGAATCCATTGCTCTATTTGCACATTTCCATACCTTTTTGCATTACAATCCCTTAAGTTTCAAACAAGAATACTTCTAAAGTGTAATGAAATCACCCAGATTTTTTCCCAATACGTGATTTAAGACTATCTGCTGCACCATAATCCCTCCTGGTTCTTTTTTTCCCCTCATCTCTCAGTTGACTGATCTAGGCCTTACAAACAATTCTATTTCAAGACAGCTGCATTTAAAGCACAGAACAAATGGCAGATTTGTAAATAAGCATGAGTGCTATCAATAAAAACTGACGAGTTCAAATGCCTTTCCAATTTCACTTTCTACAGATAAATACAACATACAGCATGAATAATAACAGTGTTTAAGTTTTCTAACTAGTTTAAAACCCAAGTGAGGAATACCAGCACTTCTATCATACCTCAGTATCAGAACCACCAGAAAAAAAGTTACAATGGTAATTTGGATTTATATCATCCCCTTCAACAACGGCTAATCTTCTTCACATGAACAGCTTTGCCTCTGTGCTACTGCATATTCTTTTTTTCTCCCTTCTTCTGTCAATATGCATGCAAAAGACTCAACTAAGTTGGATCGAGTTACAAGTTACTATTGGAATTGTACTTACATGGTACGTATACTGCTTGAAAACTTCCAACATAATTTGGTCCAAGCTCATAAATGGTGCTAACACCTTGGGCAGGCAAAACTTCCTCCAGGAAATGCGTAGGGCCCAAACGCCACACCAACGAAGAGAGCTGGCGCTGTGCGGGTGGTGTGCCAATATAGGCATAGACAGTGCTGACTACAGGAGGATTAGCAGAACCAGAGCCACTAGGACTACTGTGAATATAGTGAAGCTGTAAGGGATAAAAATACAGAAAATCTTAGTGAAGTTACTGAGAGCGCCAGGGTACCATCAAAAGAAAGCAGATAGATTAGAAATTCAGGCAAACTATTTGCAAACCAAGGACATACAAATGATTGGTATGTGATGCATAGTAGCCTGACACCATATGGTAAAAGTTAGTGAAGAGCATTATCCAGAAGGTAAATGCAAAGATCAAAAGTTAAGTGGCTTTCAAATATGAAGGTGTGTATAGAAATACCAGAGGAGAATGTGTGAGTTCTATGCTTAAAAATGCTGAACAATGAGGCTGCATCATGCTTCTAAAAACATGGTCCTTTCTGACTGTCACTGTTGTGTTTTCTTTTGAAAACCAATACTGCTACCTCAAAACCTAATGTCCTTTCCCCCTCCTTCAGCTTGTGAAAATATGCCTCAGACTGTTAATTAACACTGTTTTGTTCTCAAGTGGCTACATGATAAATTCAAATCAACAAGATTGTCAGACAGCAGTTGTCAGACAGCAGTTAGACAAACGTATGGATAAAATGTACGTATGGATAAGATGTTGGCATATATATAACGGCAGCAAGAATTGTATGGGCATTTTCTATCTACCATGTTAAAATTTTATTACCAGCTATTGAATGTAGTCATATGGAGCCTGATATAATTAGCATATTATATCAAGTAGCCTAACAAATTAATATAATGCTCTATTGAGCAATTAATACAGTGCCATATTGAGGTATGCTAAAAGGCAAAATTTGCAAGGCAAAGTATCATTCCATGTAAAGCAGCATGCTATGCTAACTAATTTGCACCCCATCACAGGATTAGCTTACTCCCTCCATAGTACCTAGGCCAGGCGCCAAATGCTCTTTTCATTATCAGTTACAGGTCACAAATACAAAGCATCTAGTGGAGAGGACCAGTGCTATTCCACGATTTCTGGATGTGGCCTCCTAGTTTGTTCCAGCTAATAACGAAACATTGACCTGTCCAACCATATTTCATGAACAGTCAACTAGTAACAACATTAAACATCTCAGTGGCAATCACTTGACAAGAGTATGCTATTTCTGGGGTTGCAAGGTGGTTGGGAAAGGAGCAACAAGGAGAAATTTTAAAGTGTATTACTTTGTAATCTCCACCTCATTTGAAAGCTATGTATCTACTAGGCGGTCCTGGAATATGTCCTTTTTAGCTTTTTGTTATTGTTCTAACCTAGTCGTCAGCATGGCCATGCCACACTCGCTTCACATGCCATGCACCATGCCTGCTTCCCCTGAGCACTGCATTGCTCATCCACTATCAAGTGTTCATTATCTTCCCCTGTTAACAGGACTAGGGCTGGGTCAAAGCTGTGTAGCGAGCAAAGATTTCTTTTTGCAAGGCTCCTCTTGTTTTGTACACAAATATATATGCACAGAGACGAGATCACTCCAACCAGTAAAAATGATAATGTCAGATTTATTTTACCTTAACAGTGTTAATAAGCTGTCCATCAAGGTAGAGCGCAGCTGTGCTGTTCTTTAGCATGCCTTTGCTCATGACCAAAAGTAAGTGATGCCACTGGCCTTCTGCAATGAGCTCACCGCAGCGAAAACGGGCACAACAAGGAAGAATTTCGTAAAATGATGATTCTTCACTGAAGTCATCAACTAAAGGGAAAGTACCACTTAGTGAGCAACAGCAGAAATGTCATTAGTCTTTTTTAAGGTTTTTATGTCATCAGACTTAATTCAAAAAAATTTAGTGACAAGTTAAAGCCAAAATTTATGAAAGTACACATAACAAAGTCACAAAAATACAACTAAAATCATATGAATTGATACAATTAACAAGATAGGAATAATCTTTTAAATATTGCCTTTAACATTCCAAATACAAGACTAAAATAACTAAAATAATTAATTTTTGAAAAAACATTCAGAGAACCTTCTCACAGTTCAACAGGATGAACTTCTGCAAATACTTGCATATAAGCTAACGAGTATAGTTTTGCTGGTATCAACAGCATGGTTTCTGCTGGTTCTGTTGGTTTTGTTTGTTAGTTTTTTTCTCCTATATTTTCTCCAAGAAAATTCTCAGGATACTTCTATACTTTCGACAATTATATTTTTACTTCTCCCCTTCTACCTTCTACCTTCCCATTGAAATTCTACAGGTAATTCCTTTACTTACGTTTTTACTTTCTAATGCTACCATTTAAGTCACAATAAGATGTTTCATCCCCTTTTTAGAGGAAAAAAATACAGAAGTAGTTTGTGTGAGATAACATGCCACTCTAAACCTTCAAAGCTATTGTTCACCTAACTCACATTGTAGAGAGAAAGATACCTATATTTCTTGTTCTTCCTCTTCACATATTTCCCTGCTCCACCATGGCTACCTCCATGTGTTCCTCTCCAGGAACTGCAGAGGAACCTGTGCTCTGGACCCTGGAGCATCCTCCTGCTCCAACCTTAGTGTCTGCAGGGCTGTTTCTCAACATTACTTTTCCTTACCCCGCATTCCATAGAGTCTTTTGCCCCTTTTTTTACATGTGTTTTCTGGGAGGTGCCATCAGCCTGGCTAATTTGATATGCTGTCCTGCAGTGGGGACACCATGCAGGCAGCTGCGACCCTATACAGCTGGCATGGAGCAGCACTGGCCTCTTCCCACAGAGGCCACAGCCTAGACTTCGCTTAACAGTCCCATCAGCGGTGCCTGGGCCATAGCGCAGCTGACCTGAGGTAAGCAGCTCCTGCTGTGGGGCAAGGTAATATGCACCCACTGCTCCGTTAGCTCAGTCACCTACCTGTGCACCGACAGCATGACGGGTCAGAGAGGGACGCTTGCCTTTTGGCCAGAGGAGCCCATTCCCAGTGTCCCAGCAGGGGCTGCATATCCCAAGTTAATGACCACCCATCACTAATTATCCACCTCTTCACTATTTCCCATGTCTTTCTTCACTAATGGCTGCTGAACTGCTGCCTTCTGAATATTTCAACACACTTCAGCTCTGCGTACACAATTCTTAAATTTCTCTAAAACGCATCCTTTTATTTCACAGCAGAAGACATGATTAATTTGCAGCACTCAGGTGCATTATTTTCTCCATTACAAACCAGAATAACCCACACTCTACTTGAAAGCCAAAAAAAAGAAAAAAAGCCAAAGCCTGAAATTTCTACACTAGGGAACACTTCAACGAGAAAAAAAAAAAAAAAAAAAACAACAGAAAGCAGGAGTTCTTCAGATCTCTCTTCATTCTTTCACATTGAAGGAAAAGAATCCACAAATCCCCTTACTTCAGTAATAGAGCATACCGGGAGGACACTTGTTTCTTTATAAATAGCACAAGGAAAATTGTAAGAGCACAGTACTTAGAACTAACTTTCAGATACAAAGATAATCTTTCCTCAATTTATTTTTCTTCAGCCAAACACCTTCAAGTGTGATTGTTGTTCACAAAAAAAAAAAAAAACTTAAAATGCTCACTTTATTCTCATAACAGACTGCCACCACTTTTGATCCTGCATGCGGGTGGGCCTGTTATCTCAGTTCTTCAGGCACTGACCGTGTCAGGACTTGACAGTATATCACCAGCTACTACTAACCGTGACAGGGCAGCAGCCCACCACAACACGGTACCCCTTTCAATTAAAAGGGAGTCTCTGTAGTCAGAGACCTTCAGATCTGCTATGACAAAGGCTCTTCAAACCCAATCCCTTTCAAGAGCTGGCATACGGGCTTGCATACTAAAAACATACAATTTACTGCTCCAATGCAGGCTAAAGCAAGTAATATGAACATAAAACTATTTAATTATTTCTTTTAAGAATTCGTTGTGTTTTTTTTTCTGAGAAAGAAAAGCTATTGCTATCTTACTAATGTATAGTTTTAGTTACTCCCTTGTAAAATGGGGCTTCAGCTCAAGTTTAAGGTTTCGAGCAATGACTTGGAGCTTCTACTTCAAAGAGAAGGAGAAATAATGTCCATGTCCATTGATCGTGACAGGAATATTCTATAACAGCCTGCTTATGTTTTTGGACAAATTACAGTTGTCAAGAAAAATCTTTATTACTATTACTCTAAAGGAAAGAACAGATAAAGTGTATCGATCTGGTAAAGAGTTAAGCCTAAAACTCACAGGAGGCTTTTCCTCTCCCCTTGGCTCCTCCACAGTGATGACCCGTCAAAACTGACCACTTGGTCTGGGAGGTCCGAAGAACTAAAAGGCAGGGCAAAGGAGATGGCTGAACCTGAAGCCCCTGATCACACTTGATAGCTCTCCCTAGCAAATTCAGTGGCCTCACCCGCTTTGCTTAGCTCTTCATAGCACTTAATGTAATTTCAGTCCATCTCAGATGACAACTGAACCTACCAAGTCTTTCTGCAAACTGATCACAGCACTAAAACTTAAAGCAAATGACCGATTGCCTTCAGATAGCTGGCCAGTGAAGTTAGTCAAGCTGCAAGTTCTATCACACAATTTCTACACACTAGACTTTGATTTAGTCTAGAAATCAAACAATCCTAATGCTGTCAGGATTAACATGACACGGCACAACTCTTACCGTAATTCTGAAGTAATTCTTCTTTAGTTGAAACAATTAGTGATCGGTCTTTTGCTGAGAGGACAATGGCAAGGCACACATAATGCTGCTCCGAGGAATTTGCACGCCGCACTACAGTAAGAAGTCTGACAGGATGGTTATTAGGAGGCGTACTAAAATGTTCAATGCAAAACCAAGTTGAGTAGCTTAAACCAGATGGTGGTGGAAAAAATCGTTCACCTAAGAACAAAAAGGAAAACTCATTATTTAGTTGGAGTAGCTACTACTAAGGACACCTACGTGTTTCCTAATCCTTTTTTCCACAACAAACAGTTCAGTCCCTCAGTCGATACCAGTTACAACTTCTCAAGTTTTTTCCTTTGCGGAATTCAGTGTTACTTCTTTCTTTTTCTGACTGAAGCCTGGACAAAAAAAATCACATCAAGCTCACTCAGAGGGGTTTCTTTCAAAATGAAGTAAATCAAGAATTGCATACTATTCCCACCTACTCTAAAAACAAAAATCAAGTCTAAAGCTGCACTTGTTCAGAACACCCAAGGTTCAGTTTCCTAGACAAAAAGAAAGGGGGGGGTGGGGGGTGGGAAATAGGTCAGACCCTAAGAGAGGGTTAGTATTGTGATGAGATAGGTGTGACTCAGTTAGACCCACCCAGCATTCCTTGATGAACATCTCTCTCCCACATCCACCTGACCCCTTTTTGTTTCTAGGGGAGCTCCCACAGAACAACAAAGAACTCACAGAGATCAGTTACTGTTTAACACTAATTCCACCTCACTGCAGTGGAACTTTAGCTTTGTTTTTAATACTTAACTGATTGCGTTCAGTTAGTGCCACATCATGAATGTAACTACATCTGTACTAAGTTCAGTAAAGAATTCAGAAGAACTAAGCCACAAGAACAGCATTACAACCCATCCCATGTTTCTTCTGCTCTGACCACTTAAACACTGTACCTCAACTTGTTTTTAACACATCCAGATTCTTTACACACAAACTCATGAAAACATGAGAGCAAAAAGCAAAGGAGAACTGGCCCCATACTCCTCTTTCTAACAATTTGACCTTCTGTTCAAAGCCTTGTATTTTCAAGTCATCATACATTTGTATTTTATATTGCTTTTCATTCACTCAAGGGCAAAAATTGACAGAAACACAAACATCAAGATACACAAAGGTATCAACTATTAATGTGCAACATCCAACACTGTAACATCACTTTTTGTCTTATAAAGAGATAAAAGAGAACTAAACATCATCAGATAGAAAATACTGCTAAGAGTCAGAGGACTTGAACACTTACCAGTTCCGATACCACTGACAACTGCACCATCAATAAGTCCTGTTGTGACAGCGTTATTGGTAGGTGCATTATGGGGAGCCAAACTTGGCAAGAACAGGCAGCTGTTAAATACAAGATGCGCAACAAACTAGAGTTTATCAAAGTCAGTATAACCAGAATTTAATACAAACAAAATACAGCCTAGAAAAATATACCATAAGCATATTATCACTCTCCTTGAATTTCTGTGGAAATGAATCCTCAAGATTTCTCCTTGTGAGGTAAAATTATCTTCAGTACAGAGACGTTTGGCAGCATGTGTCTTTGGTGCCAAGGCACAAAGACTTATGCCTATGCTGCTCCATAGTGTAAAATGTTCCGTCCTGCAGAACCATAACTCTCTTTGCAGCCTTCGAGATGTTCTGCTCTCTTGGAAAAACTCAGTTAGTTAAAGATTCAAAGGATTTGGGAGATGTCTAGTATTTGCAAGGACATTTACTCTCACAGTGAGGCCCTTTTTTGCAGAACTAGCTGAGTACGGTCCTTACAAGAGCAACCGCTGCTGCAGACACAATGGGAACAGATATAAGGAGTACCTCCCCTAGATACCAGAGGATGTTATGAGCCCAGAGGGTTTCACTGATCAGCCTACCTGGGGTCAAGTGAACTCCCATGGGAGTCATCACTTTGTTGACATATACCCTCAGTCCATTGTTCTGGTCATCCTCATCTTCATTACAGTTCTCATCATACACTTGTTCCTTCATCCCTGAAAATGTCATTTATAGGGGCAAATCCCCTACCATCACTGCTATTACAAGCATTGCAGGGGTCCATCAACCAACTCTTGACTCTGTTGAGTTCATGAGCCACCCCGGGCACTTGAAAACAGACCAAAATACGTTTACATCTTTTGATTGATTAGGGCATCCTTCATAGGTGACCCAGTGAAATTACAAGGGGTAACAGGTGCCTTATGTTGGTTACGTCTGGGTGTATAAGAAGCAGCTGCAAATCTCCCAGAGCAATCACAGTGGCAATTAATTTTGCAAGCCTAATTCAATTTGTTCTTCGGAGAAAAAGTTTCTCTCTTTTCGAGCAAATAGAGTGGAGCTTTGACCAACATTTGTTTTCAAACAGTCAGTCCCTAACTACACCAGGTATGAAGTTGGTTGCAAAATGTATCTACTTCTCCACTACACAAAGGAAGGCATAGCACTGGAGTCCCAAAATACCCAGACTAGTCTATGCTCTCACACCAGTCATCCCTAATAAACTGGAACTTCAGCACTCAGAAGCAACTAGTTCTCTCAAAGGCCATATCAGAACAGAATAAGACACAAGGAAGAGAGTAACTTAAATACTAGGTCTGGGAAGAAAATGACAAAAGAAATAATTCTGTCAGATGGTGCTGCTGCTGGTTCTATGAAACTGTAGAACAGCCCTGAAAAACAGACAATTTCTACGTTTTCCCAGAATTATCATAAAAACAGACTGAAGTGAAAAAGTTGAGGAACTGCTCTTCTCATATTAGAATTTGTCGTGTTTTGGGCTTCACACCCTCTTTCAGTATTGTTTGTACAACTAAAAACATCTTTCACTAAAATATTCTAGTCAGGACGTTTTCTCTTTTAACCAAGCTTTTGAGCAATTCAGTACATTTATTTATCATTCAGGATTTCATCCTCAATCATCTGACTTGAGTGCACCTGACAACACTGAACTCTCTGAGATACTGTTTTTCCAACTCTTTTCTGCTCCTCTATGGATCAGGTCACAAGCAGTTAAGGAACACCTGTTTTCTCATAATCTCAGCCCAAATTTCAACTGCAGTTCTGGAGATATTTAGTGTTTAGCATGGGACAAAATGAGGATTTTCATTTTTTTCTTCTATGCCATTTTGGAAAATATTTGACTTAAATATATTCTGACAAAGGTGTGATGTTTTAATCTTCTGAACAGTTGAGTTAAATCATGGTAGAAAAAGCAAGACATTGGTGACACCAGGTGCTACAATATAGAAGGAGTTAATAAGTGTTATATTCAGGCTACACCTCCAGTTAATTAACAATTTTTTTCCAGTTATTGGGACTCAACGTAATTTCTGCTTGACATAGCTATTTGCTTTACTGCTTCATCATTTCCAAGTTCTTCAGCAATTTTAAGCAGGTTTCAGAGCACACTTGCACACATGGCAAGCAAGTGTTGGCTTGAAGTCATTAATGAAAGAATGGAAGTTTATGCATCATGAAGTATTCCTGTCTTTTCTTTAAAGAATCATTTTGTTTCCAGTTTGAGAATAGTTGAGAATAGTCCCTTAAAAATTACCATGAAAGAAGAAGGTAATGAAACATGGGACTGTGCCCTCTGCTCCTTGAGAGGCACGCGTTACCTTACCCGAACCCCTCGAGAGAGGTGTCGAATTCGATGAAGGCAGGAGTAAGGGATGATCCATGAAGCCTGATGTCGTGTGGGGTTGTCATGGACACCAGGCACTTGACTCTCGTCAGGGGCACTGTGCTACCTTCTGCTGGCTTGAGCAGGCTCTTGCTTATCCGATAGTGGCTGTCTTCATGCAAACTGAAGACACTGTCCGAACCCAGACCTTCCACTGAGGTAACCATGCTATCTACAGTAAGAAGCCAAGAAACAAAACGTTGCAAAAAAGGAGGCATTCACAGGCCATTGACTGGGACTGTTCAGGAACTGCTTCCAGTGCAATGGCTGAACAATCGATGTCAGTCAACTGGTTCAGCCTCTTGGTTAGGAGAATGGGAGTTGGGAAGCACTGATCTTGTTATGAAAATATTCAGCTGACACCAAAAGAGGAACATCTCATGCGCAGGACAGCACAGCAAGTCAATGGTAATGCCAGAAACCTAGCCAACAACCCACCTCATTACCTCACACTGGAAAGCATCCCTTCCGCAGGCCTTGGAAACATTCCTGTTACGTGGCCTAACGAACAGGAAAACCTCTGCCTTGTGTTTGTCAGATGTAGCAGCTCTAAACTCAGAGTATTGGAGCTTAGAATGAGCAGGCAGGCTCAAAAAGCTCTGCCTCGTAATTTGACATGGTAACTGCTAGTATATCCAGAGAGCTAGCTTTGCCTTCCCTCCCCTGGGTTAGTAACTTTTCCAGCTCACACTTTCAGTTTTCACCATTTACTCCTCGCCTGTGCTGTAATAATACCCTGCTAAACTTAAATACAGAAATGCAGGGCTGACATAGAGACAAACTGAATCTCTCCTTTTCTCGTCTCTTTTTCAATATAACTAACCTGCTGACATCACACACACTGGAGGGAATTCAGTCACATTTTTCTAACTCAGAGACAGAAGAGAAAGTATCAGGGTTGCATACACAGGGGAGGGAAGGTATTGAATGCTTCTAGCTTAGCACCATCCAGGACACATGCTAGTTCCTTATAAATAATTCAAACATTTCAATTAAAATAGTTTTAACAATGCTTTACGACTGGCCATATGATGATCAAGTCAACGTCTAAAAATAAATATCACATGCTTTGGAGACTGAGCAATATTCTCCTAGTACTACCACCCACTGTGTCTTTCCTCTACTACATGAGTAGCTGCTCCCAAGCTTTACAACAGGTGGATAATGAGTGAAGAGCAAGTGTGAAAGAGGAGATCAGATTGGCCAGAGGAATCCACTGATATTCAACTCAAACAGCCCATTACAGACATTCAGGACAGTTTACCAGGCTGGTTCATTTAGTATCTGGAAAACAGATGTAATTATTCTGGTGTGATAATTGTAGATGATGTGCCATTGCCGTATGAGGTATTCTATACAATGGATAGTGACAGGAAACTCCACAAAGGTATAATGAATGTTTTCACAGTATATATGCATCTATCTATGATCTAACAACGCCTATTGAGTATCCTGTCAAAATACGTTGTTAATACCTTCTCTCAAAATTAATTACATGACTAAAACCAAAGCTGATTTTTTATTTATTTTTTTACAAGGATGGTGTGACTGTGCTTTTTCATTAAAATCTTTACTTTACCACACACTTAAAATGCAACATGGTTACCACATAATCTTAAATATCTCAATTTCAATACATTAGGAAAGTAAGCATATTGAAAATGAGCAATGAGGGAAAATGTAAATACCTGTTACGAAAAAATATTGAATGGTTAAAAAAGGGAATTGTTGAATTTTAAATAATTCAGAGTGGATGCCTCCAGTCCAACTTCTACCTCATTTTGAGAAATCATTATGAAATTGAGATTCTGCCATGTTTTTTTTTGTTGGGTTAGTTTTAAAGTCTCCGTATTTCTTTCTCATTACTAGTGATGCTAATGATGACCCAAGTTCTAGAGCCTAGCTAAGATCAACACAGTTGTGCTGGCATGTAGCAGTTTCAGTTACTTTATCTGCCACTGTGCTGTACCTGTGAGAGAGACTACACAGATGTCATAAATGATGGACACATGAAAATATCTGAGAATATTTTTTTTCTTTTTACTGTTAAATAACTATGATCTCAGCATTTACTAAAGACATAAAAGCAACCTACAATCATGGAATCACAGAATCTGCTCAAGCAGGGCCACCTAGAGTACTTAGCCCAGGAGCACATCCAGGCAGCTTTTGAGTATCTGGAAGGAGGGGAACTCCACAACCTCTCTGGGCAACCTAACTTGTACCATTGCTCCACCACCTTCCCCGTAAACAAGTGCTTCATATTTAATAGTTAACATTCGTAAAATCGGAAATTACCATTACCTCACTGGATGTGTATGAAATAAATTACCACGGTCCCTTCATGTTTAATTCTAATCTAACTGTCCTGATGATTTCACATTCACACAAGGCTGGGGCAAAGTTAGGTCTTTCTGCATGTTTATCTATGCTTTATATATATATATACATATAAGTATCCAACTGAGGGATATCATCGATCATGACACAAATTTCTAGTACTTCAGCACTTACTTCTCGTTTCCGGTTCAAAACTCAGTGAGCTTGGTTTGTGCACTCGGTACTGCTTCAACAGCTTTTTGTCCCATGCTCCGCAATTTAAAGGATTTCCCAAGCATAAAAATTCCCTAGGAAAGAGGATTAAAAAATTACAAATTGTATTGTAAAGATTCTAACCCAGAATGGCAACAAACCAAATAAAGTGCCACTCAAACAAGAAGATGACAACTACTTGTACTAAATAGATTTTTAACCAAGAAGCTGAATAAAATTATGAATAATTCCAAGAAACACACTTGATCCATTTGGAACAACTCAAATTTTGAAGTCATACTATCAAAAGTTGCACTTATTTCAATGATTGCCATTATTTCAATAGTTGAACAAAGCACCCAATTTCTTGACAACAAGGCTACCACATTCTGAGGGGTGAGCATCAGGATGCTCCCTGTTGCACGCCCAGCACGCTGAACTCACCTATTAGGACAGGCCACAGGCTGACATGAGCATTGGTTAACCCATCTGTCCCGTTTTAGGTAGAGGATAGTTTCACAGCTACCATCATCTGTGTTTATGTAAGTCTCTAATGTCTGTATCTACAGTTGTCTGTATTATCCATGTCTATGGTCTGGGGAAGATGAAGTCCCTGCGATGAGACTAACAACACACATGCTCACTGCAGAATGATTTCTAGTACCACGAGATGCCACTGAAGGGAACAGACAAGTTGTTGTGGCTATGGGTCAGCCACTTAGTAGCCCTCAGGAGATTATAAAATTAAATCCTTCCTTATAACAGTTGAGATCCAGCAAGCAATTCAAAGTATCATAATGTTGCATGGGTAGTTGTACTCAAATGGTTCCAAATACGCTCACGACAAACTTTTCAAATGTGCTTCTCTAGAAGCAGCACAGATGTAAAAACATCCAGGATGTTTTTAAAATGTTTATACATTGTTTAAAAGATGAACTTTTCAAAGTTATGCATCACTATCCATCATCACAATTTATACAAATTATTAACCTAAAGCCATTTTTTACTTATCCTTTGTCTGTTCTCAGAAAATGTTACTTCACAACAGTTTGTCCCAAGTAAGGCCAGATAGTGCTACCAAATTTGAAGAGGAGGGCAGCGAGCCCAACTCTTGCTACAAAGGCTTGATTTTTCCAGACGTTTCTTCTATAGCAATCCTATGTTCACTTCACACAAAGTAAAGGGCCAAATCAAACAGCTAGCCTGAAACTTTGTTATCTGAGATATTTAACACTGCCCAAATCTAGGAATCAATTCCTTTCTACGGCAGTGTCATTTTACATTCATCGTGTTTCCGTCTAACAACCTGGCCAGGAACTGCATTTTGGATAGCTACTCATTATTTGCAGGAAGGAAAGAATTGCAGAAGTTCAGTGCAACCTTTGTGGAAAAAAATAAACATATTTCCCCCCACCACACTTCCCCTTCCCTTGGTGCCCAACATCTCCAGGGTTACATGATGATTAACAGAAGCAAGACGGTCTGTTTAAGGAAATATAAAACAGGATTCTGTGCCATCACTACCACACAAGGCCGTTTATGTTCTCTAACAATCCAAGCTATTTACAGCCAGCCAGCCACAATGCAGGCACAAGGGCTCAGCTCTGCGGGACTTCAATGGCATCTTTCTGACCTCAGCACCATTGGCTGCAGGGCCTGGGAAGCCAGTCTTTCAAACATCCTCTGAAGTGGGGGATGCAGCGAATGATCCTCATCAGCCAGAGCGGCGCTGCATCTTTGTAGCAGTCGTGCATGGAGCCCGGCTTCGCACATGACTTGCTGGTTTCGCTCTGTATGCACGAGAGATTGCAGGATATTGGCCACTGCTAGCTGGAGGTCCAGTGCATGCTGAAAAAAAGGAAAAAGCATATGCAAGTTGAGAGGACACAAACAGAGAAGACAAATAGAAGTAAACCCTTATACATCATAATTAAAGGAAAATTACCCTTACGCAATTGATACACAGAATCACAGAATAGTCTAGGTTGGAAGAGACCTCCAAGATCACCGAGTCCAACCTCTGACCTAACACTAACAAGCCCTCCACTAAACCATATCCCTAAGCTCTACATCTAAACATCTTTTAAAGACCTCCAGGGATGGTGACTCAACCACTTCCCAGGGCAGCCCATTCCAGTGCCTAACAGCCCTTTCAGCAAATAAGTTTTTGCTAATATCCAACCTAAACCTCCCCTGGCGCAATTTTAGCCCATTCCCCCTCGTCCTGTCACCAGGCACGTGGGAGAACAGACCAACCCCCACCTCGCTACAGCCTCCTTTGAGGTACCTGTAGAGAGTGATAAGGTCACCCCTGAGCCTTCTCTTCTCCAGGCTGAACAATCCCAGCTCCCTCAGTCGCTCCTCATAAGAGCAACACAAAACATCCTGTCCTTAGATGCATGTGCATCTTGCAGGAGCAATGAACCGGAAAAAAAAAAACAGCAATATGAAGGACTGCCATGGCCCTTGTGAAAAAAAAAAAAATGGCTTCTGATGGTTACTCTAACCTCTACTTTCCCCAAGAGAAGAGAGTAGGTTTAGAAGCTCTGCTTAAAGTGCACTAAATTATTTTTCTGGCAGAGCAGCTATTTTTACTAACCTATCAGCATTATCATATCTAGAAAACAGGTATACGCAACATAACAGCCAAATTAAAACCCTGAATACACAAAATCTCCATGCTCATCACCATCAGAGGACAACATAAAAGGCTTTGTAAATTCTTATAAACTTTTCAATCTTTTTTTTTTTTTTTTAAATAGTGTCCTTCAGGGAAGTCATCTCAAATATAAAACATTAAAATAAGTTTTTTGCTAGTAACAACAAATCCTTTACATACAAACCATCAGTAGGGGTTTGGGATTGGGAATTATACAAAGCAGGTAATACCAGAGACAGAACTTATTCCAGCTATTTCAAAAAGACCGTGCGTACTGAGCTATGATGTCCAACCCCATGTCCTCCACATACTACACATTAGGGCACACAATAACTCATCACAATGCTTGGAGGCATATCTGGTAGCCATTTCAGACAATATTTTTGAACTTATACATCTTTGCCAGGTGTTTGAAAGAAATAAGCAAATCCAAGCTAACACAAGAAAATGATTTCTATCAGACCTCGTCCTGTATAATCAACTACATAACTTGGTAATTCTATGAAACGTATTAGCTTCTTGGCATGAATTAAGTTTACACCACCTCTTTTCTACTTTCTGTAGCCATCCTTTTACCTAGTCTCTCTCAAAGCTGAAGACAGCAGATTTTTTCCCTACCTCTGGGTGTGTAGTTGATCCAACAGAGGCCAGGAGATCCAGCATTGCAAGCATAGCACCAGGGTGGATAATCACTGCGTCAGAGCTTTGCACAGACATGGAACCTGTCTGGAGTTTCACATCAGGTATGTTTTTCTGAGGGCAAACAGGAGGCGTTGAAACAGAATGATATGCATGCCTGCAGGACAGAAAAACAATTCACCATTACAAACCCCACATATTACGAGCTTCGCATTTTATTTTATTCTTCAACAGCTGCTGTGAAGTTAGACTGGTATGCAGACATTATTCTTCTCCTTCCCTTTCCCTCAGGTCAACATCCCGAGAACTTTCTTCTTCTCAAACCCATTGGATGTGTTTCCCCAAAGACAACCCGGAGGACTCAATTTACTGTGATAAAGTGCCCTCGAGAGTCATCTGTTCCATAGGTGCTATGCAGCCTAAAGAACATTAGGTTGCCTAATCTCTTCCTTGTTTTCATGCTGGTTGCAGTGGCAGCACGCAGAAGCTACCACCCGTCCTGTTCTCTGGAAAGGATTCAGCTTGCCACATAGCAATCCCCATTTTCCTTTACAAATACTTACAAAAGACACTAGCAAACAATTGTAGGCAGCCTCAAACTAACCTACAGGAACCAAGTGTGTCTCAGTGCACTCTCCTGCCAGCAGCCCATGTGTTCTTAGCCTTCCAAGAACTGTTACAACAATCTCATTTTACATCAATCTTCTTTATTGTATATATAGACAAAGTATTTATCATATATGCTTATTTCTAAGAAGAAGGAAAACACATCTTATGCAACAGTTTAATTGAGAATCAAGTATTGCTTGCCATGTTTTCAGAGAGTGAATCCAGCTAAAAAAGGGTCTCCTGTCTATCACACCAGCCATTTTGTCCCTCCTGCTCTCAGTGACGGAGATGTAACTTCAGCAGAAACCACACTCAGACTCTGTGCCCAGCCATCAGGCACCTCCCAAAAGGAAACCCTTTTCTTTTATTTTTTTTTTTTTTCCCCTGACAAAAACAGGACACAATGGGTGTGGGGACAGCTGTGAGTATAGTTCTGTCCTAAACATTTTTATGGCCACCTCTTGACCACACAAACCAACAAGAAGCAGCAATACCATGCAGATTTCAAGCCAGAAGCACTAGTTAACGTAGCTTAAGATGGGATGTTAGTTAACACAGCAAATCTTCCTGTGCTGTCCTGAAAATGGGCTGGACGAAGAGTTTCAACAAAAGCACCTCCGTCATAAAGATCATCGACATCTCTACAGAAATTTGCCATCTGGAACAACCCAAGAGCACTTGTTACAAAGCCCATTTTTCAAGATGAAATTTCTGAAGCTAACACTCACATCGCATACAGAATAGTATGACAGGTTTCAGAAAAAAAAAAAAAAAAAAACTGTCCAAATCAATTTTCCCAGGTATTTCCAAAAACTCTCTTCCACTAATGTTTCAAACAAACTTATCTAGCAGACTCAGTGCTTGAAATACCAGGTAGGTAGTAGTAGTCTTGGTTTTCTCTTTGAAACTTAAATGTGACTAAGGAGTGCAGAACAACTTGTAACTAGTTTCACCCAGAGAAAGCACCTTAACCCTTTTCACTTTCTTATTGCCGAGATGGAAATAGGGGCCATTTTTGTCATGCATCCTAGCAGCGGTACTTGAGCAAAAATCTTCCAACCCACATCTGAACAAGAAAACTGTTGCCCCTTTACAACATCACCTTGAGAGCCTCAACACAAAATTTACAGGATACCATTCAAAAACTTGCTTGTATTTAGCAAAGCTCTCAGTCTAATGAAATCCCACTCTAAGATGCTCTGTAAGAACAAACTTCTACCTACTTTTAAGCACCAATTTTATTTGTACATGTCCTAACCATCACTATCCCATCAACCTCATTGAACACACTTGGAAACTACAATACAGCAGTATAGGGAGATCCAAATTAAACTCCAAGTCAATACTCACTAAGATTCACAAACAAGCAGATGGTCCTCACCTCAAGCTGCCTGCCCTTCAACACTGCATACAATGAACTGGAAGGGGGATACCCAACACAACCAGACAATTTGCTTTTCTGCCAGCCAAAAGGTATAACCTAAAAGCAAACATTATTAAGTGCATGTTTTGCACATCATTTTAAAATACACTATCTTCCCTATGTAGTTTTCTGTGTAAGAAGTACTTGCATAAAACAGGGAAAGCAGTTTAAAAGCATTTCCCTAGGTAGAGTAAAGAACTCTCAAAATTCTGCCAAACTGTTGATGCACCAATGTGTCAGCATTGATTGCAAAAAATTCATTTACCCATGCTTATACATTACTCGTATCACCCCTCTAGGGAGGAAAAGGAAGCAGTAAACAAGGTAAAAAGCACATCTGACTGTTATGATGTACCCTAACAAGCCATCAACCTTCTGACTGAAAGTACCTCTTCCTGAAAAAAAAAAATAGTTAGGGAAAAAGAAATCCTGTTCTGTTACTTGTTCTGCTAGCCTTGGCTGAACGTCTTCGAGCTGCTCCTGATGGTGTCATTTATACCTCCCTTAGACCACTTCTTATGCAGACCTTGATCGTTTTCACACATGAACTTAACTCCAAGTGATTCAAGTGTATGGAGATATTTGGGTGTCACGTATTGGCATCACTACCTATAATTTGCTATGAAACATAAGTTTATGTTTATTTTACCCAGTAAATATAAAAGCAAAAATGCACACCTCGTAAGTAATATCCACTTCAGAGAAAAATGAGAATAAAGAAACAAGAGTGAGAAACCAGAACTGAGATCAACTGATCTTAAAAGGTTCGGTACCTTTTCCTGGACAAAGCTGGCGTACCCCATGGAGAGGGGAGAGAAGTCTCATTTGTCAGGCAAGGAGGGATCTGTTCTGCACGACTACAGACAAAACAGGCAGGGGTAGGACAGAGAGGTTAGAGAAGAAACCAAAGGCCAAAAGCTTGTTAGTTTTCCACAACCATCACCAATGAAGTCTTTTCTAGGATCTGTTCTTCAGAAACAACACGGACAACAGAGGACACTGCTGAGCGACATGCACCAGGTGAACACACGGGCACGCACAGCACATCCCTGCTGCGTGGCATGACCCTGCAGTGCTTGGTCAGTATACCCAGAGCACATCAACACGACCACGCTGGCAGAACACAACATTTTTATATCAGACAGCAGAAATGAAGGAAAAGTAAAGCCTGAGCAGGTATGATCGGTGTGGTTAAGAGATAAAATCAACAAGAATTTTACAAGAACTGAGCACCAGAAAATTGAAGAAGGGAAAAAGCAGTCACTGAAGATGACAACAAAAGTAAAAAAAAAAGGAAATTAATGACATAGCTTATGCCAGAGCACTACGGGATTTACTTACCCCATGGAATCCACATACTCTACTGTTAGCCAGTATTACAACTTACTAAAGCATGTGCAACACATTCTTAATACACATTTTCTTCCTTCAATCTGAATGTTTTAATGATCTTTCATAATGAGAATAAGAAATTCATTTCTTTACTTGGTTGGTGGTTTCTTTGTTTTGTTTTTGTCCCTGTTTTTAAACTACAAAAGATGATTTGATACTCTGGAGGCAAATTTTTCATAAACAAAACCATGATTTTGGTATGTTACTAGTCACCTACTTAAAGAAATCCTAACCAAGCTGCAGATCTATTAGGATTTCACCATACACATTCATACCTGCCACGCTTGGAAATTCAGATCCTTGGTTTGATTCTGAATTCAATGGCACATCTTTGAGAAAATAGTTACGTTCATTAATTAGCTGGGGTGCAAAACCTACAAGGCCCCACATATAAAGCCTATGTCTGTATTTTACTTCTTAGTACCCTGTATTTTAAGTGAGAATTACCTTCAGACAAGCAAATCTTAAACACATGCTTCAATATGCTTTGTTGTCATTTTTGAATCAACCTAAAAGACGTACGTTACTTTTCATTCCTCATGTCAGGTGTCACTAAATTCTACCTGCTTAACTCTAGGACTGTCTCCCATTACATTTTTAAAACAATTTCAGGCTAGGTAGAGCTTTGTAGAACATGCCTATCCATCGAAAACAAAGTTAATTCATCATATTGTCCAGTGACTTATTTTCCAGTCCCATATATCAAAGCAAACAATGAGTTAAGGTGTCGTGTTCAACAACCAATCTTTCATTTGACTTAATAAATGCATAAAGTTCCAGTCATTCTGTATGACAAAGCAACCAAGTAGTCTGCCTATCAGCCAACGGGCTGCTTAAACTTCAGCAAATATAATCACAAACTGACATCTATATTTTAATTGCTACCATAACAAAAACATTCAACATCAGAGGGAATATTGCATACCCTTGAGAACACCAGCAAGCTAAGCCAATATTTGGTCAGATGTAGACACCTTATTCCTCTCACTGGAGTAAAGCAACAAAGAAATAGATTAACATGGCCATATAAAAGCTTGCGATGAAGAAGACATTTGAAGCAAACTATTTAGAGGAATACCAGGGAAAAAACAGCAAAGGTCATACCTGTCAAAAGAATCTGTTGCTACCTTGTAGAGGTAAATAAAAAGTTTGCTGCAGTGTCTTAGCATAGGTGAGACAGAATCCAGGGATATTAGGTCATCCTCCAATAGTCTTTGAAATAGTTGTGTATTTGAAGGAAAGACGTTCAATGGACTTATTTTTCTCGAGTCTGAGAAGCAGCCAAGCAAGCGAACGGCATCTGCCAGTTTTTCATACTGGATCTCTGTTTTGAAGAAATGAGAGTTGGCTGGCTCGTAGCGCATTGCTGCAGTCAATGTGCAGAACACGGTGTGGAGCAGTTCAAACACTTGATTCTGGTTTACTTTCTCCCAGCCATTCTTCGGCGGTGAGCACAAAGATTTTTCCATAGCAACAAGCAGAGACGTGACATACACAAATCCACCAACTTTTCTAAAAACAGTTCTCGTGCGGTGGCTCTCTCTTAGCACAGAGAGTAAGGCCTACAGACAAAAGAAACCATCAAAACAATAAATAAGAAAAAAAAACTGCATCATTACTAATGGCTTGAAAAAAAAAAAAAGACAGGAATATTTTCTTTTGAGATACAAGCAAAATTGTTAGTATTTGTCAGAATTTGGTAATGCATCAAGTCTCCAGAGATCCACGGGACTGTAAGAGTCCACGTTATCAAGAGGTTGCAAAACAAAAAGAGTGGAGGAAGAAGCAAAGCATTAACCCTGATTTAGAAATTAGATACTAAGGATATAAATGATCCAGCCCACAAAAAAGGTTTGACGACATCTATAATGGACCTAAAATCGCCAAGTAATTCTCTGCCTTAGCACTAAGAGAATACAGCTGTTAGAGAGGTACCTGCTTCGCCATCACACTTCACAAAAAACTCGAAATGAGAGCAGGCGAACTACTGCCTGTAGCTACAAGATATCAAACCACTTTAAATCTTGGAGAACACTAACATAGGTTGTAAAAATATATAAAGTATAAGCACCTGGACTAGGTACTACAGGCACTCAAACATAACACAACGGCAAAGATTTAGCCAAAAAATAAATAAATAAATAAAATCTTAGTTTTAGCCTTTCTCTACAATGAAACCCGTAAATCTTTCAACTGAATGAAACATAGCTTTAAAAGAGCAGTCAATCAGAAATAACACGAGAGAGAAACAAATATGTAGAAAATGTTACTGGCTGAGTGAATACAAGGTCCCAGTATGCATGAATGTAGAATAATAATAATAAAAGTATAACAGAATAATATAAATGTCTCTGTGAAACTAGGGTGAATGGGGGCAGGTACAAATCCCACCCAACCAAAACAAGCCAGTTGTCATGGGAAGTTCAACCCATATGTCAATAACGAATACCAAAAAAAACCCAAATCCTCTCTTTATAAAGGATCATAGACAGTAGAAAATTATCACTGGTACAAAAAATTAGGCTAGAAAAAAATAAAATAAGTCTTCCACGACCCAGTGTATATTTCTTCAGAACCACACTGTTTTGAGGAGTAGTGAAACAGACTGTTTTTCACTCCTTTGAGGGCATTATCTCATTTTCCCTGCCAAACCTGGAAAATAGCTAGGGACATATCACTGCTCCCTTCTGGGCTGTCAGTTTCACCACCAAAGCTTCTGAACACAGGACAGACGGCAGGCAAAAACAACAACAGGTCAGACAAGGAGTCAGGAACCTTAACATACTACCTTAAATCCACTGGGAACTGCAGTCATTTTTCTCTGCCCTTAAGTATCATGAATAAGACACACTTAAAAATTAGTGAAGACAATGATATACAAAACATGTAAAATGACTCGTTATTACCTTTCCTTTTTCTCTTTTAGAATAATATAAGGCTGCTCATCAGCTAGAGAAATATTGCAGCTCCTTATAACAGAGATAAACTTAAATGTGTGAGTTCTCTCCAGTAAAACTCATTTACCTATAACTACTTGCCAATGTGGGCCTACGCTAGCAACCAAAAAAAAAGTGTAAGAAAGAACAGTCTTCTCTTCCTCCACTCCCAGTCTTTCCAATGTTTCTACTGTTTTGCTTAAAAGTGTTTTTCTAGTTTTGTTTTTGTTCTGCCCCCCAACAGAATTATCTTCTGCTGTGGTTACTACGATTAACATTTATATTGACTCATTAAACATTTAGAACTAATGCACTGTGGTATAACAAAGCAGGTCTGCCTCAAGAAAACACAGGCTTGTGCTGAAACAACACTGTGTATTACATGCTTGCCTTTTTCCCTGTGTATTCTCAATGTATTTAACTAAATAATACCCTGCCAGGGAAGATCATAACTGGAGAACATCATTTCCTAAGGCTGATTCCAAGTGACTACCACTAAAATCACAAATTCATTCACTAGCTTTAATCTCTGTGATTCTGAAAACTGCAATGGATGGCTGGAAACCAAACAAATGCATCAAATGTACTAATTTCAACTCCATAACTTCAGTAGCTCAATGCCATCCATCCATCCAATTAAATTCCCTTCCCAGTGTATTCTTTTTAAAAACAAGTGAATGAATGGCTTAGGAGTAAAAGTCCTAAACAATACTTCATTTACCCTTAAGATGTCTGTTTTCATCTGCAGTTCCATAGGTGGAGCAGAGTGCATCAGTCCCAACAAAGTGCCCATATCATCTTCTCCACTAGGCGATAACACCAACTGCTGAATGATCATCAGAGCGTGCTGTCGGCACTGGGGATACTTCACGATGTTGTGCACACATCTCGCACCGCCAAACTCCCTGAAAATACCTATGTGGATCGAGGGTGGGGATGGGAGTGGAGTAAGGATAGGAGCACAAGTAACAACAACAAAAATACAGTCAGTAACAAATAACAACAAAGAAAACATGAAAGGCATTTAGTTTTACTTCTTTGATTGATTGACAGGGTTTTAGTCATACAGATGTTTAACAACTTTTACAAAACAGAACTGCAATGATACTCTTCTTGCAGTGTTTTTCACTAAAGGTGCTAAAAACAAGGGTACAGTTACAGAATCACAGAATCATCTAGGTTGGAAGAGATCTCCAACATCATCTAGTCTAACCTCTGACCTAACACCAACAAGGACTCGATGATCTGAGGTCTCTTCCAACCTAGAAATTGTGATTCTGTGAAGTCCTCCACTAAACCATATCCCTGAGCTCTACATCTAAATGTCTTTTAAAGACCTCCAGGGATGGGGACCTTCCCTGGGCAGCCCGATCCAATGCCTAACAACCCTTTCTGTAAAGTTCTTCCTAATAGCCCACCTAAACCTCCCCTGGCACAACTTTAGCCCATTCATCCTGTCACCAGGCATGTGCGAGAACAGACCAACCCTCACCTCGCTACAGACTCCTTTCAGGTACCTGTAGAGTGTGAAAAGGTCACCCCTGAGTCTTCTCTTCTCCAGGCTGAACAAGCCCAGCTCCCTCAGCCGCTCCTCGTAAGACTTGTTCTCCAGACCCCTCACCAGCTTCATTGCCCTTCTCTGGACACACTCCAGCACCTCCATGTCCTTCCTGTAGCGAGGGGCCCAAAACTGAACACAGTACGCGAGGTGGGGCCTCACCAGAGCTGAGTACAGGGGGACAATCACTGCTCTAGTCCTGCTGGCCACACTGCTTCTTATGCAAGCCTTCCTGGCCACCTGAGCACACTGCTGGCTCATATTCAGCCGACTATCAACCAATACTCCCAGGTCCTTCTCTGCCAGGCAGCTTTCCAACCACATTTTTACGAGGCCCCAGTATGCATGAATGTAGAATAATACATAACCTTCCCTTTGTACCACTCCTTTCTGATTGTTTTCTAATTCTGCCTTTTCAGTCATGGGAAAACCACAGCTGAGCTATAAATGTGCAAGTGTATAACGGATTCACATGATTCACCTGTCATCTGTACTAACTTCTCTCTGGAACCTTCTTATTTCAGCCTAATTAGCCTGTTTCTTCAATTACCATCGAAAAGAGTTATAAACTAAATCAACAGTACAGTTTTTTTTTCCTCCCCCTTGACAGGATAACTAGCTCAGTGGGTAAAAGGGAAGCAGCCTATGCAATGTATCTCAGCTTCAGGAATGCTTCTGGCAGTGTTATCCACAGCATTCTTGCAAACAACCCCACAAAATAGCCTAAATGCAACCATGACAGACTAAATGCATAACTAATTGAAACATCAGCTCAGAGTTATGTCTGTTTCTCCGCTGTGCCTTTCTGATTTGACAAAGGACAAGCCACTGGGGGTTATCTCGAGTGTTGTGAAAAATGCCTTTGCTGACATATTAAAGAGCGTACTTATCAAATATGTGAACAAAGCCAAGCTTGCAGACGTAAATGCTCAGTGGATGGGATGCCAAAGCCATCTCTAAAAGTGATCTCAAACCACAAGCCCAGCAGAACTTGAAAAAAAGTGCAGCGGTGAAGTAGCTTAGACAACACTGAAGGTTTCAGAGGATTACAAACGTATTACAAGACAATTAAGTCTAAATATTGCACAGGAGAAAAATGCAAATTAATACCACAGGATATTAAGAAGGATGAATATTGCACCTGAGACACAGCAAAAGAATAAGTCATCCAACCTACATGTGACCATTTAAAATATATTAGCGATCTACTGCTGCCCTCCAAGAGCATCAACAATAGGAGAAATGACAAAGATTTCAGCTTAACTCACAACAGAGAATGCATTGTCTGTGAGGAATAACACTGACAAGTGATAAATCACTAGGACCACTGAGGTAGCAACACTGTATAAAAATCTTCTGGGTAGGTTTTTCAATAGCTACTCCAAAGATCTGCTCAGAATGACCTATATGTAGACGGTCAGCCTCTGCATTGAGCTAGGCTATCTGACTTCATGCCCTTCCAAAAGCAATATTGCTATTTTGTTAAACTTGAATAACTCATTCAAAATATACCCAGTCAGGATTTTCACTCATCCAGAGTATACTAACATGCAGTTACTGGTCTACTCTGAATCTCAACCACTAACCATATCGGACACGTTGGCACTCAGTTCCTGGACTGCAGCAGACAGAGAAAATGTTTTTCACTTGCTTGCACTGGTAACAGTCACTCTCATCTTACTCTAGCAAGATTTCAATTCCTCTAAAGGATTTGAATAATGACACAGAATTAAGGTATGCAAGCACTTTTACCCATAAAACAACAACAACAAAAAAAAAACATTATATGCCGTAATTGCATTAGTCAAAAGCTAGAAGAAGGAGCTTTTCAGTGCTCATGTACTCTCCCACAAAACAGGAAAATTATAAATAAAGATGGAAGGAGAAAAACTGTGAAATTTTTTTTTTCACCAAAAAAAAATTTAAAAAAATTCTTGTAGGTCACAAATAACAGCTGCTCTATTCTGTGTCAAGCTCTAGATTAGCTTTCCAGTGTATAAACAAATCGTGGATGGTTTCCTCAGTAAGATCATTGCAAGTTTTAGCATGCTGTTTTGTACAGGAGCACATTTTTACTTTTAACTTGCTTTCTTGTTTCATTGCTGGAAAAAGACCACAGGCTTCAGATTAACACAAGTACCTTTCCACACTTCCCTAAAAAAGGAGGAAGAGATGAAGCCAATTCTCCCTTGCTTTTTCTTAAAACACAAGACTCTTCCCCAGCACTTCCTTCGTAATCTGGAGCAAAGCCCTCAGTGGTCTAGTAGAGCTGCAGAACACTTCAGCAACCTTAGACTTGATAGCAAGAGGCTCATTTTCTCGTTGGTTCTTAGAAGTACCTTAAATCAAATCTGATCTGTGGATTACAGGTACAGACTGATCCCTTCACATAAGCTCTGATGCACTTGAGAACATCTCCCTGCTCAAACACTCCCTTGAGTTAAGAAAGAGCAAGCCATCAACTCAATGGGATTTTTCTTTTCTATGCTTTCAATAACTAACTCGTTGGATTTAAGAAACAAAGCATAGCAGACACAAAGCACATAAATTTCCAAAGGCAGGAGGACAGAACTCTTTCAGAAGGCTCAAGGTAGCAGAGACAATCTCTTAAAACGTGAAGACGCCAACTAAGGCTTAAAGATGGACCCAATGGCTGGGCCGACTCCCTGCTGATTCCCTGCTACTTTTTTCATTTGTATTCCATTTTAAAGCGATGCCTTATTGTAAATATTACTTTACCTTGAGAAATATTAATTCACCCATCAGTTCTTTATTATGACCAACTGGACTGCTTTCACAGCTGTGGTCATTCAGAAAAATCACACACAAATATAAGTGAACTCATCTATAGAAGGAAGAACACCATGGGAGAAAAGTTTACAAATACAATCAAAAAGTCATTTGCTACAGAACTTGGTTCAGCAAAGTAGTCCTACTTGTCTAGCAGCTATTGGACACTGGGCCTGTATTTAAAGAAAATATTTTTCCCAAGCAAAAGCAATAAGAAAAAAAATAAAAGCTTTCTGCCATTAGACCAGGAGCTATTGTTAAACAGTCAGTTGTCAGCTGAGCTGGACAGTTTTCATGATTTTCTTAAACACTTGTCATGGATTCTCATCTCTCCTACTTCAATGAAAACAAAACCAAGAGGTAGGAAACAGCAGCCAGAACTGAGAAAAAGAAAAAATAAACAGATGAAAGAAGGATGTCTCATGGCCTTCAAGGCCAGAAATCGTCCGGATCTTCAGGGTGGTGTCCCTTTCCTACCCCTTCTCCTTTTCTTCTTCCTCTAATACAACAGAGTAAAAGGTTTTAAGAACACCTATCACCTTCTTTACATATATATTTATTACTTTTTTTTAAAGAGACAGCTTGTACTAATATGAGATAACCACATTGTCTATGTCAATGTTACCATGCATTGGATAATGAAATAAGGCATAAACTAATATAAATCTACCTCATTTAGAGAAGGACGCTTGCAAGTGAGCCCTATTTTTATATGTAATGACTTTTAGAGTGAATATACCTCTAAAAAAGGAAAAGCCATCTTTCATTAACAATGGCACAGATTTTTAATCTGATTTCAGTCCACGTAACATTGTCAACAGCAAATTACATGCCTAATTAAGTGCTTAAACTTTTCAAAAATACAAACTGTGATACAAGTCCTACCTCAATTTATTATAGTATTGTTTGGGGAGAAATGGGGGGTGTGGTTCAAGTAAAGAATTCCCAAGAACCTTAAAAAAAAAAAAAAAACAAAAGAACAAGCAACCATCTGAAACACCTTTATTACCTTTATTTTATGCACTCCAGCTTATGGTACTGATTTTCTTATAGGAAGAATTTAGCAAGAGTAAAAGAATATTTCAGTGTGATTAACTGCCTGAAGATAGAAAATAAAGACACTTTTGCCTGTACGCAAAGTTCTCAGTAACATTTTTATACATGATTTGCCAGTAGCATCTCCACTCACCTGCATTAGTGTTTGATCCTTGTAATAGTACCGTCAGGGTCTCCATAACCAACAAAGCCAGCTGCTTTTGGTCCTCAAATGAACGGTTTCTTGAATCCCCTAAAAATAATTTCATAAGCCAAAGACATAGTAAAAATGGCTCTTTTCTAAGATGTTGATTTATTTTTTTCCACCAATGCTTCTTCTTTGTTTCCCCAAAGAAAACACAGACTAACCAAATGTCAAAACAAGTAATATTTAGTCTACGTGTGCATCCATGGGAAACCTTAATTACAGATTGTTTGAAAATGCCCTTTATAAGAAAATAGAATTTTAACAGAAGCTTTTGAGCAGTGTGAGCTGAGTGGCTGGCACTGCAGCTGTATGTGTAGTTTCATATCCCCAGCTGTTACAACTTCAAGCTACAATCATTGAAAACTAAAACGATCTGTCTTGTTCTGTACTGAGCACCTGCAAGGAGAAATTCTACACACCAGCACAGAACTACAACTACATAATTACTTCAAATGTGCTTGCAATTTGACAGGTTTAACAGATGAACCAAGTTGGCACACAGTATTTTAAACACATTGTAACAGTTCAGAAAATAAAAAATAAATAAATGACTAATAAGCAGCAAGCAACAACACAAGGGCAACGTCCACCCCAGGTAGCACTTTAACCAGATGACATCTTGGTCCACTTATTGAGAAGCACTTGAGAAACTGTGTGTTTTCCAACAGAGGTGCTGGCAGTACAGCTTTCTACCTCTAATTAACAGCTACAAATCATCAGCAAAGCTTCATACAGTAAACTCAGGAGTAACAGCCAACAACTACAATTAAAAAAATGTCACTGACACACGTTAACTCTATTCCTGTTTGAGTAAAGAATATTAAAAAAAAACATACTTATGCACACATGGCTTGCACTTGGCAGTGTTTGCTTTGCAGACTAAACAACTACGTGGCTTATCTCAGATGTCAAATTCTGGACATGCGAATGCCAGGTTTTTTGGTGGTGGTGGTTGGTTTTGGTGACTTTTTTTTTTTTTTTTGTAACGCTTTTACTAAAATGTAGACCCAAAGTATAGAAAGCATTCAAACGTTATTGATTTTTTCACTTAAGCACTAGCCTCCACCATCCCCAGGAGACATGCAGTAGTAAGTTGGAAGAGCACACTCTACCTTGATCGTTCAGAGCCTGAGTGGGATCTTTCAGAAGGGCTGCATATTTATGAAGAAGATTTACCATCACCTCCAGAAGTCCCACCTCCCTGAAGACATCTTTAAAGATGTAGTCATGACGGGTGAATTTCAGGAGTGTCTTCATGGCTATGATGCTACAGTGATAAGAAGTGCTGGATTTTAAAAGGATGCTCACACTGATCAGTTCTTTACAGGGTATGTAGTTCAAGCTGAAGACAACAAATTCCAGCATCTCGAAGTATTTGGTCTGTACTTCTGGAAGCTTTGAAATTTTCTCTGCAAACTGAGACAATGTGTGCTGTGATTCCAAAATGAAGTAATTGGCATTGTCAGCCATATAAATATTCGTGATGGCATCGAGAATAATTTGTGCGAGATAGCTAGTTTTTGCTTTCAAAAACACATTCTGAAGGACAGAAAACGCTTGGATATTCCTCACACTGTGACCTGAATTAGGAAACAAAGTGGGATGGGAGGAAAAAATGAAAATGAAAGTTCTGAATCGTCATAAACAATGAGCATAGTCACTAATAATGATCCATGAGCTCTAATAAGCGTGATTAAGAATGTTACCTTTTTAAAAATTAAAATGGACTCTTTAAAAAAGCATTTGCATAAACAATTATATTGCAGATCCTATGACCTACTGTTCTTTCTGATATGAGATCATCTCCGAAACTGTTTACACATGCAGCTAAATGAATGATCAATTCTTTCAAATAGATGAGAAAGTTGACCTATTGTTAGTGTGTGCAACAGGATACAGTCATAGAGAAAAATTAAAGCCTGCATGTCATCTACATGGTCCATAAGAAAACGCATTACAGCAACAGTCAAGCATTCTGTATTCCATAATATGGAAGGCCACTAATACGGAAGGCCACTATGCCCTTCACAAGTATTAGGCACGCTAAGTCTGGAAGAACAAGCGTCTGATGACCCTCATTAAGCAGAGCAATAAGCAACAACACAGTCTTATCAGCTGGATTCAAAGCTAAACAGCGTGCACAGCCTCTGAGCAATCCTGTTCCTTCCACTCATTGGACATCTTGTATGAGAAAAAGGAGAGGAGCTCCTTGCAGAGAAACTTCACAGGGCTTTGGAAGGCCAGCAGAGGCCTTCCTTCAGGAGAGAGCATGCTCTTGCTCAGTTCTGGATTAGATTTTTTTATGTGAACAATCATACTGGTTTCAGGTGATGGTGTGAGGGTGGCAATCAGGCCTGGGAATAAGAAAACTTTGGCAAGGTCAAGTACTGTTAACAACTCAGAAATTAAAACAAATGGAAGAAGTTGTGAAGCAAAAAGCAGCCATATTATTAGAACATAAAGACCTCATGTCTTCAAAAGATGGATCAAACTTCTCCTAAGTACCCTTAAGATCAATAAAATCTCATTCACGTAGCCCAAGAAGGCATCACTTACGAATGTTCCCTGGATTCCCCTATTCTTCAGTGAGCAGAGCACAGATTCTACTAGAAAGATGCTGCAAAGGTAACTTTTCCAACTTTTGCATGAACAATACAACTCATAGTAAACCAATCCCATTATACAAGAAACACCTCATGACAAACACCCTTTAAAAGTTATAAAAAAAACTTCTAACAATTAAACCTCATTTTCAATCAAGCTAAAATAATACAATTAGCATAAGTCAAAAACCTTTCATAGAAGAAGAATCCCAATTTGTTGCATATGTTCTGTGGAATACTACCGTATTCCTTTTTTGTAAACTAAGTTGTCCAATTCAAAAGAAAATTCAATTATCCCCGTATCTAGCTTCACTGCTTTCCCTGCTGTATTCATCCAGAAAGCAACAAGAAACTTTCTTGAAGAGCTACATGCAAAAATTTCACTTACTGTTAGAATACTAATGTTAAATTGCAGATCACATTCATTTGTTTCTGAAAGCAGGCTTTTTGCATGCTTTCTTAGAAACAAAACATGTCACAAAGTGGATATAAAACTCAACAAATATGACAGGAACATAGACAGTGACCAATACAACTAGGTATGTTCTAAGTAAATATAAACAGTTCTTTCAGGCAATCAAGCAGGTTAATGCATTATCTGTGAATGTTACAAGGACCCCTGCCAAATCTTGACCACCACTACAGAGTTCAAAATCTAAAAAAAAAATAGATAAAATCAATTAAGAAAACGTACTAATACGCTCTCCAAAGAAAAACAACTTATCAATAGAATGAAAAAGCAAGTAAAAGGAACTGATAGATGTCAGGACAAATACCAGCAAATGAAATAAAAAGATTTTATTTTGAAAATGCAAGAGATGGTGGTTATCTCATGCTACTGTATCAGAAAGCTGATTAGTTTAGGCAAAAATCAGTCAGTCAGAACATGGACAAATTCAACTCTATAACTATTATATTCTTCCTCTGTTTAGCTCAAAGAGAAAACAGTTTCCGTAAACACTGAACTTTCTCAATACCAGAGAAAGGAAGTGATTGTCCAAGTAACTGTGATATGTGAAAGGAACAGTGAAAGCAAATCCATTAGCATATAAATCTATAAAGCTAACTATCATAAGAGCTTTACAAGTGCCTCCAGTGTTATTAAAACCTCAAAGAAGCCAGAGCAGCAAGCTCACTCCACACAGTCACCTGCTCAATTCCAAAGTCCTTATTTACCTGCAAAATCAAATGGAATTTTAAGTGTCTAGAATCCTAAGTTGGTTTTTATAAAAACCTTTTCCTCTTCAGACTTAGTCAACCTTATCTCCTCATCAGAATTCACCATGGCTGCAAGTACACAACAGATTATACCACTGAATACTCACTGCTGCTCAAACAACATATTACAGCTCACAAGATACACTTGCCCGAGATGAAAAGAGATAAAAAAGGGCCATCCGCATGAAAGAAAACAAAAACAAAACAAAAAGCACCACCACAGCAGTGCATCAGCCTTCCACAACTATAAGATCAGCCTAAAACACCATAAATCAATTCACTGCATCTTTCCACACTGATACTCTTTTCAGAATGTCCACAGAAGCTATGAGCTTTGCAGTGAGAGATGTTTGACTTGCCCCACAGTCCTCAAAGTCAAAATTTGTTTGCATGCTTCTGTGAGTACCAACCCCAAAGAAGAAGGACATCTAGGACAAGCATATTTGATATGCAATCATATACCCAGATATACTCAGATATGAATGGTTTGTGTGGTATACAGCTTCTCTTATATTTTAAAAAATGCATGAGAGAATGAACACTCACCTTTGCCCACAGGCTGTGGCACTGCAAATCCAGGTAATAGGAAAGGTACTCCAGTGGTAACACCGGCTGGCTTCAATTCATTAACACCATATGTTGTTAAGGAAGTAATCAAATTAACTAAGTCCTTCAAAGCATCCTTAGATTCAGCCTCTTTTGCCTGTTCTAACCTAAAGAAAACAAATAGCTCAGGTTAGCAAAAGTTTCTTTCAACTTGAATGACTTCAATCAGAGATCTCTTCCATTTTTCTTTATTAACTTTGAGAACATGCTTTTAGTGCCCTGTAGTGGCAGTATTTTACGTGTTCTCCATTATTATTTCATAATATTAAGTCAGTCCTTAATAGGACTTAGTACTTATTTCCTGTAGACATTAACTTCATAAATCTTGCTGTGAACCCCAAAATCTGCTAAAAAGAAGCATAAGTATTAAAAATTACCATTACATTCCTCTTACAAACATGAAGCTTATAGGGAAATACTTAGATAGCCTGCCATTAAATAAATCTGCACTTAACCTCCTAGACTACATGTGCCACTTTCATAGCTCATATTTTGTGTTAACAAAGTGGTATATGACTAGAAACATAAAGCCTAGAAGAGCACAACAAAACATCTTCTTCAGAAATACAGACCTTCCTCTCTGAATGCAAGAGGATAAGAACTGTAACATCTGATCCTCGTCAGCATGCACTACTAGTAATTCAGTCACAACAGACCCTAAAACAGCACAGCTGGGAACCAGCTGAACAGAATGCCCTATTTTATATACAACTGCTTCCGAGGTGGAAATTCCCCCAGAGTTAAAACACATATAACTGTATACTAGATATAATTGTTTACTGTAGAGACTCTCAGTCTCTACAGATCTCAGGAGACAGCCAGGGACCACAACCTCCTATTTGCTCATGCAATTCAAGATGTATTTTTCTTCTTTGATCAATGACAGCGAGGGCCTTTCGAAGCAACTCATTCTGCATCCTGCGCCTTCCCCACAGCGAGACGTATGGTTGAACCTTACAGAAGCACTTGGCTCATCTATTTCCATTCCATGAATCCTCTGTACACCCTGCACTTTCACATCATCGAGTTGAAAACATATGCTCTCTCCTTTGTTCCTCACAAGTCTCCGGCAGATTCTTAAGTCGCCATCTTCACAAGCGATTCCGTATTACCAGCTTCCAAGCCCTTCTTCATTGTGGCTGGACTCGCAGCGTCTTGCAAACGTACTGCATACCTGAAGAAGTCTCTGTCATTAGTTCTGAGCCACAACACATCCAGGGAGAATGCAGCACTATTGATGACAGCTGAACAATACCCACGCTTCTCTGAGATGATGTTTTTTTTGAAACAACACTATAGTGAATTTCATGTTCAAATCACAACTTAAAAAACAGCATGTGTGTTTTGAACCATTTTCCATCTCCTCTATGATATACAGATTGCTAAGAAATACAACACGCATTGCTGTGCCTCGTTCACCTTCTATTAAGTGTTCTTCTGAGGTTCTTAGCAATCAGCTCTCAGACAAATGAAGATAAGGCATTTCTGCTTTAACCCTGTAATGATGTCAAATGATGAACCAACGTGCTGTGTGATTGTGCTCTCCTTTTTCAGAGACACACATCACTACTCTTCTCATACCACGGTCAGGGAACCCCCATTCTTTGGCTGAAAGGGTGAGCAAGCTCACAGGAAAGTCCGCTTAAAACACTTGATGTACAGAGGATCACTGCTGTGCTTGAAAATGAAATTGCTAATGACAGCATGTTCCCCAGATTCTACCTAACCTCTTGCTGTCAGTTTCTGGAAGACAACCAAGTTTATGATGTGTACTGATGTGTTCCAAGTAATATAATTCATACTCAAAATAACCATTTATACTAGAAGAAAAATAACAAAGCATGTATTTTGGCAATTTTGGCACAGAAGGTAAGTTATGAATCATTTTAACTGTTATTGAGAATTTCACATGCCATGTCTATGTCTGGTAACCATTAAAAAAAAAACACAACAGAAACATAACATCTCAAAGAAGATTAAGTTCTAATATTTGGGTACCAAAAGCTAGCAATCTAGCATCCAAAATGAATGGCCAGAAAACGAGTTAGCAATGGGAGCTCATCTCAGTTACGGCTATTACAGCACTGCATCTCCTCATCTTTGACCCCAGTACATGATAAGGCGCACACTCATCTTTCTTTTCAAAGCCGGTGTCTGTGTATTGCATTTGAAAAACACACATGCATGTATCAACAGCAATGCATGCATCTTCAGAACTTCAGAAAAAAATCAGGACCTATCTTAGATTTTGCACTAGTAATGCAGTAAACATACTGATTTTCTCACTGTGAAAGAATAAGTGACATGTCCTTCAGGAAAAAAATAAAATCATGGGTTGTCCTTCAACATTTACTTTTGTCAGGCATCACTATGTTCTGTCATGTATTAGCAGGTTTGCAGTCCCTTTCATAAAAAAAAATTCAAGTTAAAAAAATGCATATACACACTGATACCCGAGTAACGTGGGAGTCCTCTCCAGCACTCTGTGATGGACAAAATAGTCTCTTCTGCTTACGTACAAAACCGTTTCTTCAACACCAAGTAGAATGGACGAACGATGTTTATGATTTTTCAGTACTTTCAGTTTGTTTAAACAAAAAGGAAACAAAACCAAACCCATCAGCTGCTGTCAAAAGATATTTTTGTGAATTCTTTAAAAAAAAAAAAAATAGTATCAGGTGTTTAAAACACCTGCCTTCCTACAACATACAACAAGATTTAGTAATAAACCAGTACCAATGAATAAGAAGCTAAACAATGTAGTTTCATAACAGGAGGGAAGCACATCATTTCATGTTTTGGTCCTCACATCTTCCTTGCATAGCAATCTACAACCACTTATTCAGTCAAATCTATTGACCCATTCTGTAATAGGAACTCTTTTTGGAAAAAGCTCAATCATCTGTCCACATCCCTTCAAGTACTTTTTCATACCTGAGGAGGAGATCACAGAGGAAGTTGTATCCTTGCCATATCCTAAAATCATCCAATAGCGTTTGCGACACATCACTGGAATCTTTGAGAAAACAGGAAAGCCCAGCAAACATCTCAACTATTTCAAGGGGAGAAAGGTCGTCAGACTGCTGCATATTCTGAACACACGTGGACAAACATTCTTTTTCTGAAAAGCAATGTGATCGAGAAATTTAGAATTTTACTGATATTAATTATTCTTTTTCTCCATTAGGTAATCTTTACCTCTGGTAAGGAGACTGAGAAGACAAATACTTTTTTTTTTTTTTTTTAAATCTGTAAAGTTAAATCACGAAAATCAGCAGAACAGAAAGACAAACATGAACTGCTGTAGTAACTCTAAAGCAACCTATTCCGTACTAAAAAACAAAGCTACAGAAAGCACTGAATTATACTGCATTACTGGTGTTAGGTAAAACTTTACACAGAAGACTTGACATGGTGATTTCATATTGCTGCTCTTGTTAGCGATTTCTTGGCTGGCATACTTGCTTGGTGAGGAAAAGGAGACAGCTTGTCTCATTCTGCATCTCTCCCACGGTCTACTGATACATTCCAAAAAGCTTTCCCAAATCTAAACTCAGGTTTCAGGATGCAACCCTGTTTCAAAGACACTCCCTTAAATGACCTCCTATAAATTTCCAACATATGCCAGAGAAGTGCAAATATCTCCAGCTAGGCCAATTACAAAAGGTCCCAGAAGATCAGGCCAAAACATGAGATAATGAAAAGATATTCCTCTGAATGGGATAAAAAGCCTTAATTTTTTTCTTGAGTACGCAACAAACCTCCCTGTGCATGTTATCATCGCTTAAGTCGGGTTTATTTTTTATCAAGAAGTGAGGGGTCATGCTGAGTGGTTTTTAAGATTTACACTTATTTAAATTATAAAGAATTTAGAGTATCTTTTGATATGCCACCCTATGTCTTTGTGGACCAAAGCAATAGGAAGCGACAATGGTAGCAGCTGCCATACATCAAATGACAGAGTCAGGATTGGGTTATTTTATTTGTTGCACTTTATAACCTTCTCAAATATACCTTCATTATAAAGTCATCAGAATGCTGCTACAGACATATGTAAAATAACCGTCACCTTTAAAATCCAATTTGAAAGTATTTAACTGATGCCTATTTTGTGCTTCTAAGAGATGCTGTACATTCACTTCTTTCTTACTGAGAAAGATGCTGCTAGGGCAAGAAAATCCATAGACTAAAATTTTCTGCCAAGTATGCGGAGGCAGGGTGCCGTATTTCATAAAATGACAAAAAGGTTTTGCAGAACTTTGTAAAAACTTGCTTTCCAGGATGTGGGGAAATAGTGTTTTTGTTTGGTTGGTTGGTTGTGGTTTTTTTTTGTGTGTGTGTGTGTTGTGGTTTTTTTTGCCACCAATAATGCTAATTATTGGTGATAATAAAATTTGTAACAAGGCTGTTAGCTCACTTAAATAAGCATTCCATTTTAAAAAGGACTTATGCATTTAGATGGTGCTACAATCTGAAAGCCCTAAATACATCAGAAACACATTATACCAAATTTCTCACGTCAAATTATAAATGCCTAAACACACATACAGCTTTAAATAGCTGCAACACCAGTATTTTCAATATTTCTTCACAAAACTCTTGCCAAGGATACTATCCTCTCTGACAACAGTTGTCGCCTTGCTTTATTTTCACAAATCCTTTATCACTAACCTGCACGGCAGTAGCCCTTCCTATGCAAATGATGAACAAATCCTTGTGAAGATATATCGTAAGTACAGCATTCCTTAAGTTATTTTCCAAAACCTCTCACCACCTTCAGCTTCCATGCTCCAAACAGATTTGTCTCAATAGTGAACCCTAATGAGCCTGGCTGCTTCAGTCCGTTGGTGGCTGTTGCACTGCTGGCACCAGTCCTTAGAGACAGCCTCTCCTGGGCAAAGGACTGGGGCGCTGCCGATCCGAGGCAGAAGGCTCTAGGGACAACAGCCTTGGGTTGGGAACCTTGCAGGGAAGCTGGGCTGGACCATGGGGCAGGGCACGGGCAGGCTGTTCCAATACGCCATCAGTAAGCACGTGGGGGCTCACGCTCGGGTGCGGCTGTGCCCACACACCAAGCTCCCTTGAGCATCATCTCCTACTACCTGCATTACCCAGGTTTTGCTCTTGTTGAATATGTTGGCTGTGTATCCATCTGACCTGGTCTCTTCCTGGAGAAGCAAATGTCTGTGAGAAAGAACATTATCTCTGCAGTCTTCCAGATTAGCTCTCCCTGGTTAGCACCACACATCACTATTTACTACAGGGCTGCTGCAGAAGCCTACTACATGGGCTACTGGATAGCTCAAAATGCAAGGGACTGCTGCTGCTAATCCAAACTAGACAGGAAAAAACATCTTCCCTTAAGGACTTAACTGCTAGCAGCAAAAACGACAGACCTATCCATCTGCCCAATGACTGCTTTTCAATACAAGTATTTACTGAAGAAGCCCAAACAATACCAAGAACTAGACAGAAAGCACATCCTTTTTGTCATCGTAAGCTCTACGGCAAAACATTAGGGAAAGCACTGCTTTCTGTGTTAAATGGACATGTGGATGAAGCAAACTCAACTGCAAACACAAGTGCTCTGAAAACTTCCGTGCATGTAAACACTTGCATAGCTAAACAAAGAGCCTGTAAGTTTTCCTTGATCTGTTATTTTCATGCCTATTTCATAACTACAAGAATAATCAAAGAAAAAGTAATAATACTGGATAAAGAAACGTACCATGAATGTATTTCACTACATTGACACTAAGGCCATGACGCGATATGGTCATCAGTACTTCCCCTGCACTCTTCCTCCAAGGCAGATTATAGGGAGGGCACCAGGAAGTTATTGCACTGAATAAAAGCTGCAGATCATCCTTTTGAGCCAGTTCTTCCGCAGGGGACACATAACTGCACAGTTTTACTAAGATCTGAAACAGGAAGTCATTAAACATCCAATATTAATATCCTGCTGTTCATATTGGTGTCTCTGACTAGGCTTAGCAAAATGCAAAACTTTCTCCCACTTGGCATGCACGTATAGAGAACATGCACGTAAGAGCAGCAATGTATATCCCTCTGTATATTGTTTCTCATCTTTAAATTACATACAAGCTTATTGAACAAATAGCTATTTCAGGTCTTGATTCAGTTAAAAATGACTAGAAAAGCATTAGCAGAAGAGTTCAAATAAATCTCTCAGGCTGACACGGTATGTTTGGGTACCAGGATATTCCTTTCTTCCAGAACCTTATTTTTCGCTGATTCAGAGGTTTAAATCCTGCAGCAGGGCAATGGCTATGAGAAGAAAACTGTTATACTCCTTCCTCCTGCAGGTAAGCTGATCGAGGAGTTGTTGGCAGATAAACAGCCGTACCTTCTTGGCCAAATGAAAACAGCCAAAAAAAGCATAGCAGGAAATGCTACAGCAATGCTATAGCACTACCTGAATGTCTGTCACCTGAATTTGAACCGCCAAGTTACCTTAATTAAGAAAATATGCAGTTATGCAGCCAAAGCTGCTACGCTGTGCTCCCTGCTGTGTGTGTTCTGAAGACACTTGATGTCACAGCATCATTAAGGTTGGAAGAGACCTTAAATATCACCTGGCCCAACCAGCACAAAAGTCCATTTTCTATCTCCTGCAGGAAGCCGAGGCTCCCTCCCAGAAAACCGTAAGAATATTTCGTGAAGTTGCCTGCATCTAGAGGACATTTAGAAGTTAAAGTAAAAGCAGAGCCCGGGAGCTATGTGAAACCTCACCTGTTCCAGCTAAATCATTTGAGCACCACCTGATGGCCCTCAATGAGGGACAGAAAAGAGCAAAGAAACTGCATATTGTGGGGAACTGTAACTGGTCATTTTCATCAGATGTCTGCTACACAGACACTTCCAGTTTGCACTTGGAAATTGGCAGCATGACCATCAACCCCTTTCTAACAATAACCCTCGGCTCCTTCTAACAGTTTAGTCACAAGAACATACAGAAATTCCTTCCCAATAACTTCACTGGAAGCTTCAGAAAGCAGGAGTCCTTGGTCTCCCTGGCAAACTGGGGGGGAAAACATCTGGAAAAAAGTCTGAGAGATAACTCCAAGGGGAAATGCAAGTTAAGATTGTTCATTCCCATATTTAAATTACTCATTTCAAAATGTAAGGTATACTCCGTAATTAAAAGGAAATAATTACACATTACAATAACTCACAGATTATTAACAGTACTCATCATTTTTACTATATCTATTTCTATCAATAATGGCCAAAGATACCAAACACTAACACTAGTTAGATTCAAGCAGAGTAATAGCCAATGTGTTGCTCATCTTAAGCAGCTGCATGGAAGAGTTCTGTTCATTTTTGTGGAGGAGATTCTTGCTGAGGCCAAAAAAATCCCAGGAGAAATGGGAATTCAACTTCAACTGTGCTCATAAGAAAATCCATCTTACTCTAAGGTAGCAGTTTGTGAAGAATCAAGGAAGAGAGATTTCTGGAGATTCCTCAACTTGAAGCGCCTCCACTCCTTGTGCAAGTTCTATGTCCTATTTTACCTTGCTTACCTGTACAAAGACTTTCTGTAGTAGTGCTCGGCGCTCTGCAAGAGGTAGCTCATTCTGTGCTCCTCCAACTACCTCAGGCACATGTGGAAGGTCAAAAAATAGATACAGACATTTAACAAGTGTGGAAGGCACAGACATTGTAGTCATGCAGTCCACAGTTTTCTGGGGAGAAAGAAAACAACACAGCAAAAAACACAGTTCAGCATATTACTACATTTAAAAAGTCACACTCCTGTAATCAAGTTAACTCAAATGCTGGCATTTTCTTTTAATACCTTTCCAAGCTGTCCACATGGCAATACAGATCCACCATCTACGCCTGAACGCCTACCTAAATAGTGATCTTAAAATAGCATCATCATTTATTTATGTGACAACGGCATCTAGCAGCCACAGTTAGGAGCAGTCACTGCACATGACAGAAACAAAAACTGACAGTCCTTGTCAATAGAAACTTACAAGTTAATTACAAAACCTTCAGCCAAGCCCTCATTAACCATCTATTCTTTGCAACAGTAGAAACGGGAGTGGGAGGACAGTCAATTCATGCACTCGCATGGTAAGAAGGTACAAGTAGGCATAAGGAGCATTGCAGAAGAAAATATGTAAGCATCAGTGGGAAGAAAAGACAAATTGGAGTGGAGGCTGGTGACATACTAAATGCACATAAGATGACGTGCGGAATTATAATGGCAGATTAGAGCAGAAAGAATAAACCACACAGCTGTCCAGTACATCGCCACAGATCAGCTCTCCAATGCCAGCAGGGGGGAACCAAAACCAGAGACAGTAAATGTTCATAATATCACCTGCTTGTCACTGCCATTGTCTTTGTTTTCCAGCAATGCCTCCTACATATACGGGAAGCCCAAGTATTGAGACAGGGATTTAGGACCTGCGTGTGACACGTACCTCAGAGGCTAAGCAGCAGCATGCACAAGAAGCCTTTGGGGAACAGTAACAATTGCCTGTGTAATTCAAAAGAACATTCTAAATTCACATTTCAAAAGAATGATTTTCAGGCAACTGAAACCACAAGGAGCTAAAGCAGAAGTTCAGTGGCAGTGTAACAGAACAGGGCCTTAGCACAGAAAGCAGAAGGTAGTTAGAACATATTTAGTGCGTGTTCTCAGAGTTCATGACTGTGGTTCTTCCATCTTCAACCCCACAACTTTTTTTAAGCCCTGTTGTTTAAGACTAACCTGTCCTGATGAAGCTAACAAATTAATTGTGGTGAGCAGCATCCAACCTCTACTTGCTTCTTCACTTTGGTTGACCTCCAGAAACTGAACAATGGCACGACTTGCAGCCTCTGTAGTGGGCAAAAAGAAATAGAAATTCAATTTCAACATCTGCAGTATGCAAAACATATTGTCAACAGTCCCTATAATAAACAAGAAATCAGCTCTGCAGGACTGCTTGGAGAAGAGAAAAATAAATAAATAAAAAATAAAAGGACTGGGTTCAGGCCTATAGTCTCCTGACAAACATTGCATTCTTCCACATGTACTTGGCTTTGACAGTTACAAGGCTGCAAAAAGTACATTTTTTGGTATCATCTTGTAAGCAACTAGACAGGTTGTACAACAGCACGCAGCAACTTTTCTTAAGAATTTTGGCTTTACCAACATAATGTATTCTATTCCAAGTGTCTTAAGTCAGCACCACTTTAGGGGTTTGGTAAGGAAATCTTATATTCAATTTCTGGAAAAAAAACTGCACTGAAACAAAAGGAGGATAATAGGAAAGGATTGAAAGGAAGATGCAGAATAACAAAAGGACTAAAAAACAGGAACAAAAATGAAAAATAAGACTAAGACCAACAATTACCACATCCTCATCTTACTTTTTTTAAAAATAATATTGCCTAAAAGACTAATGACAATGCAATTACAAAAGAAGAAATAAATCTGCAATTGAAGAACCACCCATTTTTCATCTTGTTTTGTCTGCTGCAGATTTCCCATGATAACCAGTGCATGAGTTTCTTCTAATGCAAATACATTTTGTATGGCAAAGTACTTATCAAACTTTGAACATGGACTACACTTCAGAGATAATTTTCTGGAGAATCGCATTTGCAAACTTATGAACTATCTGGTCCTAAAAGGCTTCTACAGTTGTTGGATTTACATTTATAACTTAAGTGTTACACAAAAGAGGCTAATACCTTTCAGGACCAAAGCCATCAGCCACTACATCCATCAGTGAATCGATGCAATGAAAACCAATGTGTGAAGAAACCCTTGTATTAACAGAAGCACTTGTATCAATCTCCAGGACCAAACATGGGAAAGACGAGGACAAGCAGGAGGTTGCTCAGCAGAGGGCCACCAAGACGCAGAAGCTGGAGCACAGGCCCTGTGAGGAGAGGCTGAGACACTGGGGCTAGTTCAGCAGGAAAGGGGACAGCCCCAGCATCACCCTAAGAAAGCTATGGAAAACCTGCTACCGGGCCCTTCACAGCAGGGGACACATAGCTTCAGCCAAAACGGGAGAGGCTCGGGCTGCCTTACAGAGCCCTTTCCCTGCTGCATACAGCCTGGCACTGGGACGGTGCCCCGCAAGGCTGTGCTGTCTCTGTTCTTGGTGGTTTTTGAGGCCTGACCGTATGGAAGCCTGCACAGCCCAACGCCTCCTAACAAGCTGGCCTGGCTGCGAGCAGCAGGGTCAGACAGCCCTGAGGTTCTTTCCAACCCTTGGTCCTCTGCGATTTCCTCTTTCACAGCAGAAAGTCTAATTGATGTCTCATTCAGAAGCATTTAACATCAACTGTACTGGCATCGGTTTCCTTTCCTTTTGGTGCAAATAACACATATTTTTCCCTAAAATCTGGAAAAAAAAAAACATTTGTATAATCATGTTCCTAGAAGGATACACAGTGAAAGAGTGATTAAGGCAAAAATGAACACTTGATTCATGTTTGTATTGGCTATTTTCCAAGTTTGTAGTGCAGCCTTACTAGATTACTTTTTTTGTTTGTTTGTTTGTTTTTGTACAAACCACTGGATTTTCTAAGTCTGGTATAAAGTAAGAGGAGGCACCTAGTAAATCCCCTGCATGGGACTGACCAAAATAAAACCAGCCGAGACTTAGCTCCATCTTGCTGTTTCAGCCTCCAGAACTGTACCGCAGAAACGCGGACACCGCAGCTGCCCAACACGCCAACCTGCGGCGCTGTCTGGCGAAGCGGTTTGTTTTCTACAACAGCCAGTCCACGAAACTGGCTGGACAGTTGGGTACAAGCAGACAAACTTAGAAGGTGCCACTGGAGGTGCCACAGCTATAGTTTCCCACATCTAAGGTTTACCTAAGATGCCAGAATTAATGAAAAAAGCCACTTTAGAAAATACTCAAGGTCAACTGTGCCCAAGGCACATGCTCCTTCTGCAGTGGCAGTGCCCCACCAGATCTGACCAGGAACGATGTGAGAGACCCACTCCTTTTCTACCTGTTCTCTTCTGACCTGAATACAGATAGAGCTAGGCCACCAGACTCTGCTTAGAGACTGATATAACACAAACAGGGCACAAACAGCCTCCTAAGGGCACGGTTTTCACAAACCACTATGGCTTGTGGGATCTTTTGGTATCTTTTAAAGCGAGACTGAGAGGTTGAGTGCAGGCTCTGAAAGAGTTGTCATGCTGCTGGCATCCTCAATGGCATAGCAGTCAAACACTATAAATAGGCACTTCAAAACTGTCGGTCTTAATTAAGCGCTACCTAAAACACAGACGGCATTTTGGGCGCAGGAAGGAATTCTCTTGTCATCTGCTCTGGGCAAATTTGATAGCACTACCATTTACATTTTTGTTGTAAGCACTAGCCTTATCCCATTTTTTGGAATTTTTCCTTGTTTTCAAGTGCTCAAGAAATCCTTTCGATATAACATCCTCTGTGGCTGGCCCAGATGCCCTTTGCAGAACACAACAGCAGAAGAAATTTCATACAGAAGAGGCAGCAGAGATGCTTTGTGCCCTGGACTTCAGAAAAGCAGAAAATGGAAAGCTACAGGACATAACCAATTCAGATCATTAGCATAAAGCAGCACTGTGTTGCAGGCAACGTTGCTGCCTATAAAACTAGCAATAAGGACAAACTCAACACTGAGTTAGATATTCTACTACAGTAGACAGAATCATATCATTGTACTTCTGTGTAGTGTATCGTTACCTTAGGTAGGATATTATGTGCAAAAGCCCAGGTAAGACTGCTGGGAAAGATATCCATGTATACACCAAATAGCATGTGTGCGTGTGAGGGCAGGGGGCATTTTGTGGGCCCCTTCTCTACACAAGCCTCCAAGAAATCACAACTATTGTGCATGGAGAATGCCTGGAAACACAGACAGATACCTGGAGCTGGAGGACATTAATAGTTTCATTTGCCATGCTAGTAAAAGAAATACCAAAAGCAAAATGGAAAGGTGCTTTTGTTCAATCAGGAGCAGTGCTGTCATCACAAACAGCAGATACGGAGGGGCTGATGCCTTTGCCATGTTACAGAACAGGAGGACTGCTGAGCAAAAGATAAACAGCTCAACTGTGCCAGCATTTAGCCTCACTGAACCAGCTGATACAAGAACAAGCTTTCTAGGATGTCTTGGAAAGGCACTGTATGGCCTACGCTTGCCTCACGTAAGATCTGATAAAAAGCATCCAAGATTAATTCCAGGTTAATAGAAAGTAACAAAATTCAGCAGCCGTTGGTCAAAACTCACTCCTCAATGCTAACTGATCAGACTCTGCCTCCCCTTTGGAGCCACATCACTAAATTCAAAATAGAATAGCTGTGTGAAGATAAGTCACTTACGGGGCAAGGGAAAAGAAATTACAGTGAAGAAAATACACGTGGCCACTACAGGCCAGATCACTTGTAACCTCCTCTCCTCTCCATACACAGTTAGCTAACATATCACAGTCAGAAAGCAGCCCCCAGCTCCACTGTTCTTCAGTGATAAACATCCCCAGCTCTTCAAAGAGAAGCAAAGGCTGCAAATAATGCTATCAGGAAAACTTCAGACTCCCACGTGGGAGGAGCGTGAAAGGCCACTCGTACAAGATGAGCTTGCTTAAACTACCATATTTACCTTCTACCAAATGCAAGATGCACCTGAATGACACAACACACAAAGAAATAAATCTTCTACTGTTTGCCAAATTAAAAGAAACGTGAAAATAGCTCTGTCGATAGGGATAGAGGTTCAATGCAATAAACAAACAAAATAAAAGCATAATTTATAAATTAATGGAATTTAAAAATGAAAAATAAAGGCAGACATTGTCAGAGGTTGAATATAAACCACGGACATGTTTTTCCGAGATGGTTAAACATTATGATGATGAATGTTATCACATTGGCCTCCCAATGTGGTTTTTTAATGGAGGTAACGGTAGTCTTTAAGCATATTTGTTAGAGAAATGGCTAAAGAGGTTAAAATATTTTTCACTGGCTAAACAGTGAATTAAAATAGAGGGGGGGAAAGAATAACAATCATACAGGTTAAACAATACATGAAAGAGTTACTTCTGAAGGGAAGGAGGAGTATTTGAACAGTCTAGAGGCAGGGTGAAATAAGCCAATTTAGCCTGACATAGTAAATATCATGACAGGTTCACATAGAGCATTCCAAATACGGAATGAAAATTGGACTAAAATGAAGAAAGTAAGACAAAACAAAATGGAATTTAAAAGCTGCCTAAAACATTGTTGTAGACAGAGCAGCATGCATATTGAATCATTAAAAAAAATAAATTGAAATTGTCCTTAACAGAGGGTTGACGTGTTCCAGCCCTACAATGAACCCTTTCCTCATTCTTCTATTTTACACCCTTCTGCACACGTTTCACAGGCTTTCCCCACAACCACTTACATTCTGACAAGGGAAGCACTTCTCAGATTCCAGGATTTCTCTTCAGTCCAGGAATCATCCTGTTACAACCAAACATTTACATTCCCCGAACACATTAAATAACAGGAGTTCTCAGTATGTATTTTGGTGTATTTCAGATGCAGACAATATAGGACTGTCCTGGTTTCAGTTAGGACGGAGTTATTTTTCCTCCTGGTAGCTGGTAGGGTGCTATGTTTTGGATTAGGATGAGAAGAGTGCTGATAACATGCTGGTGTTTTAATTGCTGCAGAGCAGTGCTTACACCAAGCCAAGGACTTTTCAGCTCCTCGCTCTGTCCTGCCAGCGGGCAGGCTGGGGGTGCAGCAAGAGCTGGGAGGGGACAGCCCCAGGACAGCTGACCCCAACTGGCCAAAGGGGTATTCCATGCCTTATGGGGTCATGCTGAACAATATATAGGGGTGGCTAGCCGGGGTGGGGGGCCGGCTGCTCGGGGTTGGGCTGGGCATCGGTCAGCGGGTGGTGAGCAATTACATTGTGCATCACTTGTTTGTACATATTATTATTATTATTTTCTATCTTAATAAACTGTCTTTATCTCAACCCACAGGCTTCACTTTCCTGTTTCTGTCCCTCATCCCAGAGAGGGAGGGGGGAGGGTGAGCGAACGGCTGTGTGGTGTTTAGCTGCCGGCCGGGTTAAACCACAACAAGGACTGACTCAGAAACCGGTTTTAGAAAACATGCAACAACCATTCCAAGGTATCAAATCCTCCATCTGCAGACCTTCCAGTGCTGAAACGAGAGCAGCTGTTATGAGTCAAAGAGCATGGTGCACTCTTATACTCGCCCCATTTCCTACTGTGTGTCTGAGCATCCATAACTGATGGCAGTCAGGAGCATCGCACCACTTTTCCCAGATTCACAACTTGAGCTGGGGATGACAGCTCTATGCCATGATAAACACGTCAGTATCTAGAATCTCTCGGATAGCAGGTTCAGGTACGCACTGAGACGAGAACCTGAGAAGTGCTGGGCCACTCAGTCCATGCCACGGGGAGCAGCTCTGCCCAGCCCACGGACAGCCACCTCCGTGCAGGGGATGGAGGGGACCCAGCACCAACCCCACTGCACACCTCCAGCTTGCGCCAAGTCCTGGTATCTCTAATACAGAGATGGCCCCAACTGATTTGTGCTGCCGTATGCTCATTTTTGCCCTGGTCATAAATTACAATGGGCACGCAGCTAAAATATACGCAATACCCAAGTTCTGTACTTATGTTAACTTGCAGCAGGGGGGAAGAGGAACCACTTCCATCCAAGGTATGTATTTTATAAAATATAAAAAGAAAAATAAAGTGTTGCTTCCTCACCAGCATCAGTAGCCAAAGTAGCCATTAGCAGACACATTTATTCTATCAAGATTGCAACAGCCTCTGCACCTTGTTTAAGCAGTCTGTCTTTTTCAGCTGAGAGCCAGATGTACTCAATCCCAAAACTGGTTATTGCAGAAGAGACTAAGTTAGAAACAGATGAGTTTGACTATCCATTGTAGCATAGCACCATCATGATCTTTTGATTAATTCAAACATCAAATAGCATGTACTTGTTGAAAATCTGGCAGGTAAAACCCTCAACAAAACGGAGACAGCTATCTTAATTATAACCTCACCACCTTACAGAACAGGCTCGGTATGACGAGGCAAAGGGAACCATGCACGTATCCTCACAGGGACACTACTCAAGTCACCTGCAAGCCATCACTGTTGTACAGCAAACACCTCAACGTGGAAGATGATCTATCAATTGTAATTTCTTCATTTTTCTTACTGCAAGGTTACATTTGCACTAGAGAAACAGTACAGTTGAAACTGTAGTTGAACACTACAATGGCAATATTAAGACACTGTTTAAGATACGGTGCTGGCACGGTTTCTACTGGATCATCTAATGCTGTTCTAAGAAAACCACTGCAGTTTGTCAGGAACAACTAAGACCTGTTCAAGATGGCAGGCATTCACGTAGCTGCTAGCATAAATATTAAAATGCCCAATAAAAAACTTGTGCAGTGCTCCTTTACCAAATAGTCAGAAGAAAACAGGTAACATACATAATAATATCCCATTCCCCTCTGTAAAGGGCTGCCAATGGCATCTACCTCTTCAGAGATAAGAAGCAAACTCATTGAAATTTCTTGTCTTTTGTTAACTAAAAGGGAGGTAGCTTTTAAAAATGATTTTAGGAAAATCTTGTCTCTTAAAAACAGGTTTGGTAATTTCATTTACTTAAACAGAGCACTTGACACCATCAGGAATTTGCACTTGGATACCAACAGAGACATTTCCTGCACAGAGCTGTTAGGGAATTTTTTCACTTACGAAAACTTTCTAGATGTAATTACCTACCCTAGATATTGAGATACACTATCATTTTGTTTGGTAGGAAAAGGGCATCTGCAATAGGTAAGCACAATTATTTCATCTCTAACATAAAAAGTACTCTAAAACCCCTGGGTTTTCTGCTTTTGAATATTGTAGGGAACATTTGTCTAGCTCTGAATAGTTTACCACGGAAGTGCACCAACAATGAATGTTAACAGCCTGTTAACTCAATGTTTACTGAGAGCAAAATGCAACTCCCTGGTCTGGCTAAGAATCACAACACAACCTCAGTACATGGAGCAACACTAAAGCTAAAATAGTGTTATTGATTGAAGTAATAGCAATCCTAAGAAAAATTACTGCTTTCCTTCTAATGAAGCCATTGGTATTCATTGTATGAAATCTTACAGAAGTATCAAACTATCTTCTTCAGTCACCGTGGTTAAGTTTCCTTGTGGGGGAAGGAAAAAAAACAAAAAGGAAAAAGAAAGAAGAAAAAATCCCCAAACCCAACAACAAGAAAATTTACCTCCAAAATCTGAGACTGCAAGGATTAAAATTGGGCTGCCTTGGAGAAACTAGGTAGAGATATGATTCAAGCACTAACTATCCAAAAATGGCCATTCTTTGCAGAATGCAACTGGCAGGCACAACAGATGTTCCCTAGGAAAAACAGAATTTCAAACCAACACCACCATTCTGCCTGCTGGACATTCATTTCCCCTAAATACCCCAAGACTGTGTGCTCTTGTTCCCCCATAAAGCACAGGTTTTGTCTACTTTAATCTGTTAGCCATCTGGAAAGTTTCTCTGTTAGTCTCTCCACTTAAAATGGATTAAAAAAATAATTAAAACAATTTGTGACTCTTGACTTCAAGCATAATAGTTAGCACAGCCTTTTCTAGCTCATTATTTCATTATCTAAATCCACACTGAGAAGCCAGTAGAGAATTTAAAATCATCTAGCAGGCAAAAACTTTATACTGCTCCAAAGACCTCTCTTCTTTCCATGTAATAATGCTCAAAAAAGGGAGACAAAGAGGAAAGCCTAAGGCAACATGCCTCCTCACCTCATTGCCCTCTGTCACACAGCTCCCAGCAAGTGGTCAGGGTTCAACACAGAACCAAATTTACCCCTGCCATTTAATACACTGAGTGAAAGAGGGGCTTAGAAACATTTTCCTAGCACTGGGGGAGCTGGTGCCCATCTGTTGGTCACTGTACTTCCACATTTTCTTACTCTCTTCCAGGTCTACAGCTTATTTAAATGTACAGTTTTGGAACCTTAACATATCTGAGGGATGAAACACAGCACCAAGAGGCACCTCATGCAAGCTACAGCAGCTGTCCACATGCTCTTCTGTTTCCTACTTGTATGGGATTCAACTTTGCTCACTCCTCTCGGTTGTTGACATGTTGTCCTATTGTGGAACTTAACATTCCAAACTCTGGGTAGGAAAACACTAGCTACTTCTCTCTCTCAGCCCAAAGCAAAAAAATGCATGTCCCTGTGAAGAGCTCAATTTCAGTGCATTCACAGTTTTTGTGGATAGCAGCACATCATATTCTGACCAACGTGCAATTCACAATGGACGTTACACAAACCTCAAACTTGTGCCCCATGCAATACCTGTGGACTTGTTTGATGCTCTCCGTCGAATCTCAGTCACCATCAGTCGTGACACTTGAGTAGTAAACTGCAGGAGATCAGAAAATTTTTCTGTCATTGTACTTGGAGGAGCATTTCCAAACACCTAAAACAAGAGGAAAACAGATCAATTAAAAAAAAAAAAAAAGTCCCACTGAAGTGGTTCACTGTAAGCTACTACCACCACAACGCTCCCCGGCAGAAAAACATTATCACTGGTGAGATACCATTTCGGTTTACCTGCTGCATTATTCATCCATGTACCGTTTCCCACAGTGCATGTTGTAAAAATATATTTATAATGGAAATCACGTCACCTTACAGGGAGAAAAGATCCGATGAGTGAAGGAAGAAGAGAGAGCCATGAATTTTCTTGCATGACAAAACCAAGAGTTGGAAAGCCTGAGATTGCACGTAATGGACTAAGGACTAGATTGCACAGTGAATGCTCCCACATTGCTTCTGTTTTTAAAAGCAAATGTTTTACTATCTGCTGGACCAAAACATCCTATGGGGTGAACTCCAAGTACAGAACATGAAACATTTCTGAAGGAACTAGACAGCAGAACTTCTCCGTTAAGTTTTCCTTGATAAATGGACTATACCAGGAAGCCTCACAGGTCAGAGCCTTCACACGACCCTATTCTCCTTCAACATAACAGCAGAAGTTAACTTTTTTTGATTGTCACTCAATTCTACTAACATACTCTTCATCGTTAAGTATTGATTTGATGACTAAATCATTTACTGAATCACATTTAACAGAGAAAAATTAGTTACCTATACAGTATTGCGCTAAGTTATAGAACGTGATATGATCTTGAAAAGAATTGGATAGTTGTTGAGGTAATTCACTTCTCATGCAAGCACACAAAAAGGAGTCTCTGCTCCCCTGAGGTAGTCCACTCACTAAAATGGTATCAATAAATCATGTTAGACATTAGCATGATGTTAGATATTAATTATTGAAAGAAACATGCAATCCAAATTCAGTTATCAACACTTGTATCATTGCTGAAAAAGAATAGCCTCCTGAGCACCTGAATAATCTCAATACTTCTCTGTCTGCTAACTTTTTTCCCTCTGTGGCTAATTGCATATCCTGCAGGAGCATCACTGATAAGCCAGGCTGTATACTGGATAACAATTTTTTTTAAATAAACTTTTTATTAATACGTTATTCATACCTCTTAGAAAGGGAATGCAATCTACATTAGGACTCATAAACTGCTTCACCCTCTCCTCCTCTTTCTCTGCACCATCCAGGGCTCCTGTTGCAGCTGTGCTGCTGACACATTTGTCAGAGGGCACTTAGTCTAAAGACCTCCACGAATGTACACAACATTAGAGCCAACAGGGATGCAAGGTAATTGCATCACTGAATTACTTGTGAATCACCAAATTACTGAAAAAAAAATGTAAGAAGCTAGAAGCTAGAATGACCTTTGTCTAAGTTTTACTTCTTACCCTCTTCCTCAGCATCAGTTGCTCTGGCACATTATCGAGCAGACAAAAATATTTTTCCTTCCTACTTGTATTTCAAAGCCATGTTGAAATGAGCCAGAAACACAAAAATAAACAGTCACTTTCCTCACTGTAAAAATAGTTTTCAGCAGAAACCAAGGTGTTTCTCACATAGGAAAATTCAGTTGGCATTATCAATGAAAAAGGCCAATGGGAGCTCAGAGGCTAGAGCCCAGAGGCTAGCTGTTTCAGGCCAAGAAACCTACTGCTCACTGCAATTGCAGAGGAAGCAACGTTCTCCATGGAGACAATCCACAGAGTTCCTGTACCTTTCAAAAGTCTTTCTTGTATTGGCTATGAGAAGTGCAGAGGCCCCGAGGCACGCACGTTCACTGCTATAGCCTAGCCAAAACTAGCCAGACTGGAGCATGCATCAGCTGCTATCAGTTTCTCTTCCAAGTTCTCGCACTCAGACCACAGAAACAGGTGTTTATAGGCCCAAGACATGCCCTGAGCTTCACTAGGTGGTCAGCAGATCACAGGAAAAGTACAGAGCTCACAGTTACACTGAAGCATCTGCACTGTATATCGGTGTTGCCTCTGATTAAAGGCAGTAAATACACAGAATAGGATATGAAGCGTTTTATCAGTAAGTCATCTTTTTAACCACCAAAAGCATGGTTCTTCCAAGAAAAACTAAACAGCTTACCTTATGCAGAGACCGCTTATTCTACATTAGAATACATAGCCTCTCTGTTCTTCTGTCCCCTTTTTCATATACTGCAAAAGAATTAGTACCACACTGGTACCGCAACACATGACGCTGCCAAGCTGCTTCTGAGAACATTGTTCACATGCGTGCAGACCTCCCAAAGGAGTCTTCTGAATACTCAAATAGAGGACAACAGAGGACAAGTATTTTCTGAATTATGTACTCATTTAGTTTTTCATTATTTGGTGATTCAACATCTCACAAGCCTTCCTGAACAATGAGGAAACAAACAGTCCATGTATCCATTCATAAGCAGAACTCGCAAGCATGTTTGAGACATACTGTATCTATAAACAGAAGAGTGATCTAGCTCCTCTGGATTTACTGATTAATAATCCTCAAAATAATCAGATAGAACTGTATTCCACACAAATCTTCGGCCTTCTCTGCCAAATAAAGAAGTAGATAGAAACACAAACAGATAAAGCAAGCTTAGATGGTGAGCAAAAAAAGCATTGAAAACTCCAGGGCAATATGGATATTTAATTAGCTGCCTGCTGCTGGCCATTTGGATGCCTATGGGAAGCACGTGAACTTTGGTCACCCCAAGACTCTACTACATTCAGTAAAAATCAGCATCATAGACTTGGCTCAAGGTAGTAACACAAGAAGTACTCCATCTCACTTAAACCTATTAGAAGAAAATGGATCATTGCAACGCAAAGTAACTGAGGGATTCAGGCTCTGAATTCAAATCATCTTATTAACTATTAACTTCAAATGTTTGCAGCTAAGGAATATCTTTGAGAAACAAGAACGTTTTAAGAAAGCAATGTCTGGCAACGTTTTACTGTTTTACTGTCAACACCAGTGGGTCTCACAGGAAAGCCATCTCAGAATTTAGTGTGAATCAATGCTTATCAGCTCTTCCACTAAACATGTCATTATCTAAGACTTGTGAGAGAAAGAAATACCCCTTCTGCTTCTTTTTCCCAATTAACTTCAGAGCTTGCCTTACTGCGTCTTATGAGTAGCTAGGCTAGCAGGATCATTCCAACACAATTCATACCACAGACAGCTGACGCTCCAGAAAACACGAGGCTATATGATCCAAGAAAGCCACCACAGATCTGATGTGTAAATCTCAAAAGAAGAAGGTAGCATGAACCAGAAACCTGAACAGGAAACCTGGAAACTGTGGAAGTCAAAATACACAATGACATTGCAATTCCTCAGCCTCTTGAACACAAGAAGACAACTAAGCATTTGTATGAAAGGCAAGGAAAAAACACCCAAGTAATAGGGACAGATGAAATTTGACTGACCAAGAGAAATCATTTTTGTTTGTGCTACACTGACTGTTCACAACTGATAACGGTTATCAGTGACCAATCACAAATATATGAGCTTTCATCATCATGCCAAACTAAGATTCAGAATTTACGTTAGTTAGAAAATGAAGTAACAGTGTCTGATGAGCTTATATTTGTGCCAAAAAGGACAGCTCCTAGAAGGTGAGAGATTAAAAATAGTGAGAGTTTGAGGATGATTTTTAAGTTAAAGCCAAGTTAAAGCCAAGTTAAAGCCAAAGTTAAATGCTGAAGCCAAACGAGGAAATGAGAAGGAAGAGGAAGAGAGACAAGCACAGCTAGGATACAAAAGCAACATATTCCTACAAAGGAACACATCTCCAGCATGAAGTTCACCTGAGGCAAGAAGGGCACAACAGGCTGTCTAGGATTTAGAGAACTAAGAGTCCATCAACAAAATGTGGTGATGTAAACAGTGGAGGACAGGCACGGGTAATTTGGGGAAGGAAAAGCTATGAAAAAAGAGGGGTAAAATGGGACCTGGGGGAAAAGATTAGCCAAAATGTCCTCCTACAGATCAGACCAGCAGAAGCCATCAAAGAAATCTAAATGGTATCTGACACTAGTTATGCAAGAGCTGATTTTAAGTAGAAATAAGACTTGCAGGTAATGGATTTCTTTTTTCTCCAGAATGCTTGATAACAAAGCTGAATGACCAACAATGAGCAAGAACAAACAGTACAAAGACATAAGAAAACTGTAATTAAGATTCAACAGGGTCAAGAAGAGGGACAAAGAATTTCAACAAACCCAGAAACTGGTATAACGGGTAGAAAAAAAGTGTAGTGATACAGAACAAATTAAAAACAACTTGTTTTTCATCTCAAGGCTAATCAACATCTAAGGAAAGATTGCTCTGCACTATTTGTGCTGGCTTGCTGCAGTAGTTTCCCACAAACCCAGCTCTATCACCCATTGCGATTTCCACAACTAAAGCGCTACAGAAACTGCAACTAATTGCTACCGGGGCAAGGATTACCACAGAGCACTGCAGCGTGTACAGTGACTACGCTCCTTTTCAGAATTATCAGCCACCAGAGGGAGAATTCCCAGTATAACAGCATCCAAGTAGCATTCATGTTCTCAAGCCAAGAGCCTTAACTCCACTGTGCTAATTTGAAAAAAAAAAAAAAAAAAAAAGTAAAAAAGTCCATGACTATAGGGCATATAACCCAAGCAGATGAATTAAGGAGGAAGCAGGCAAATCGAGCTTACGTCTTTCTCCCTGCCATGCACCAACAGGTTACCAACAGAACCAGGCATAAGACCTTAGGGCAACAGAATGATATTTAGGGGATTTATTCACTGTAGCATGCTAGCTAGTAGTCTGAAAATCCTATTAGCACTATGCCTTAACTAGAATTGCTTTTTCTACACAACATGTAAGCGGTTCAATGTGCTACACCATCAAAAGCCATACGCTCAACAGAACATAAACCTTGGAAAAGAAAGCTGAATTGGTTTCCCAGGCAAGTTTTTCATAGAATCATAGAATAACACGAGTTGGATGGGACCCATAAGGATCATCAAGCCCAACTCCTGGCATCACACAGGTCTACCCAAAAATTCAGACCCTGTGACTAAGTGCACAGTCCAAATGCTTCTTAAATTCAGACAGGCTCGGTGCAGTGACTACTTCACTGGGGAGACTGTTCCAGTGTGCGACCACCCTCTCGGTGAAAAATCTCCTCCTCATATCTGGTCTGAACTTCCCCTGCCTCAGCTTCACCCTGTTCTTGCAGGTCCTATCACTGGTGTTTATGGAGAATAGGTCACCCGCCTCTCCACCCCCCCTCGCGAGGAAGCTGTGGGCCGCGATGAGGTCTCCCCTCAGCCTCCTCTCCTCTAGGCTGAACAGGCCCAGTGACCTCAGCCGCTTTTCATGTCATCTCCTCCAGGCCCTTTACCATCTTCATCGCCCTCCTCTGAACGCTCTCCAACAGTTGAATGTCCTTTTTGTGCCCAGAACTGCACACAGTACTTGAGGTCAGGCCGCACCAGCGAGGTGTAGAGTGGGACGATCACTTCACTTGCCCTATTAGCGATGCTGTGCTTGATGCACCCCAGGATATGGTTGGCCCTCCTGGCTGCCAGGGCACACTGCTGGCTCATATTCAACTTGCTGTCTACCACGACCCCCAGATCCCTCTCTGCAGGGCTGCTCTCCAGCATCTCGTTGCCCAGTCTGTACGTGGAGCCAGGGTTGCCCTGTCCCAGGTGCAGGACCCGGCACTTACTCTTATTGAACTTCATGTGGTTGGTGATTGCCCAGTTCTCCAACCTGTCCAGATCTCTCTGCAAGGCCTTTCCACCTTCAGCCAAGTCTACAACTCCTAGTTTGGTGTCATCGGCAAATTTGCTCAAAACACCTTCTAGTCCTACATCCAAATCGTTTATAAAGACATTGAAGAGGAATGGCCCTAAGATAGAGCCTTGAGGGACCCCACTAGAGACCTTCCGCCAACCTGATGTGGCCCCATTTACCACAACCCTTTGAGCCCTGCCCGACAGCCAATTGCTCACCCATCAGATGATGTTTTTGTCTAGTTGTATACTGGACATTTTGTCCAGTAGGATCCTATGGGAAACCGTGTCAAAAGTCTTGCTGAAGTCCAGCAAGGACTTTTTTTTTTTTTTTTTACCTTTATCCATGATCCCAGTTCTCCACAATAGGATATACAACCACAACACCATCCTTCAAGAGCAACTTGAGAAGCAAGCGTTCAGGTCACAGCAGGAAAAAAGAAATCTACATTCATGTATTTACTGCTCTTTCAAGAGCCTAAAACCACCACTGAAGTTGTTATGCTAACTGAAGTGGCAGAGCAACTGAATGATATAATGTGTCAAGAGGATTTAGCTCCTATTAATGCCAGCACCAGTGGTCACAGCCCTGCCTCCAAACAATTTCTCAGTGCCTGAGCACTAGGGGTAGTGAAAAATGAATGTCAATGTTCATGCAGCTATTACTTCTCCCCTGAAAATCCCCCTTGCTCAAGTAGAACAAATCAGATTTCACACGTAGGGAAAAGGCTACAAGGACCATCAGAACAGAGAATTTATCACGAGAGGAGATGAAAATTGTTCACCTTGCATAGACTTGCAAAACCAAGTCTGACAAGAGATATTATGATTGTTATCTCTAAATATGTATTGGTGCAATAAACGTCAAGAAGGGGAAAGAGTTATTTAGAGTCAAGGACAGTGTTGGCACACAAACAAATGGGTATAAACTTGCTACAAGTAACTTCAGGATGGAAATCACAGCTAGAAGAGGAGAAAAGACTGCAGCAGCAGACAACTTCAGCCTGAAAAAGGTCTCAAGGGGTACTCTGTTCTCCACAGCCAAGAGATGACTATCAAAACTGCAAGCTCTGCAATAAAAGCTCTCTGACAGTCCACATCCTACTGTGGATTTTATCTCAGAAAAGTGAAAGTAGAAGGAAGTATCCTTTGATGGGTTCCACCCACTTGCAAAACACTACAGGAGGAAAAGGTTAAACAAGTTACAGGATGCCAACAGTAACTTCTACTGTGCTAGAACTGAAGGTCTTGGGAATACAAAATAAGAGCAGTCAGTTCCAATAAAGCAAACAGCTCTCACAGGTTCTCTAGCTTACCCTGTTGAACACTGGCAACATCATGTACAGTTTTTCCTCCTGTTCTTTCTGAGTCATGTGCCGTGGCGGATGACAAAGCTCTGTGAAGAGGCGGCGCAGATGCATTAACCCCAGCGCGTTATCCTGAGGGCTACACTCCTCCTGCCGAGGCCGGCCCATGATCCTCTTCACCATATTCATCTTGACTGACTTGCAGAAACTTCCTCGTATCCTGTTCAGAAAGGAAAACAAACTCGCTTAGCACAGCAGATTCAGACACAGTTCCATCAGAGCCTTTAAACAAACAGCATCCCCTCAGTACAAAGTACCATGCTGCAGTTAATACTGGTAGATAATTCTATGTGCTAGGAATCGACCAGCGCATGCCTAGAAGATTTCAAGCTGACAAATTCCAACAGGAAAATGTCCAAGACTTTCCAGTGCAAAGCACAATTGATTGCTCTTAAAACATGGCAAAATGCTTTGGTACAGTTTATTAGAATCACTTCTGTGATTCTTCGATGCTCATTCCACAACATTTATTGAACCATTATCTAGATACTGCAAAGTACTCAAAATAACTCTAAAAACTAGTCTCATTTCTATACTTATAGATGTAATAGAACAAGACATTCCAACACTTTAGGATATCAGTTGTATCAGTACAAACACATGCTTCATTTTTTGCCCCAGCTTCTGCACAGTAAATAGACACAGCTGTCTTACGGAGCTATGGTTGATCTCACACCTCAGCTGCCCGGTCTGCAGGAAAACTGACTTCTCAGTCCTGGAGCACAAGAAGTTTGTTTTGAAACATCACACTGACATAACGTAGCATCTCTATGTAACCCTGTACCACTCTTCAAAACAACATGGACTGAGTCTTCTGAAGGTGAGACTGAAGACTGTGAAAAAGGAACTGGGAAAACAACTGAGAAGCTCAAAGCAGGTAAATGGACAGACCTGTATGTATCCTACTGGGCACTGCAGCAAAAGGGCCTATTGCCACACTTAGATTCAAGTAAGGGAAGGAATAAAGGAGAATATAAAGAAAGTTTCATGTCCGTATATTAAATTATGGAGACTAACAACGAAAGGCTCAAGGGAATTATAATGTCCACCTCTCGACGCTTAAAGACCATTGAAAACTGAAGGAGGTCAGTAAGAGCTATAAAATTTTTTCAAGGGTAGAAAATGCCGTACAGTTAGAAATGTCAAGAACTTGATCTACTTAAATTATCGAAAAGAGAATTTACTTTGAAGGGTCAATTATGAAAAGGAGAAGCGATGACAGCAGAGGTACTGTGATTAGAGTAGTGGAGGGAAAAGACCAATTACTAAAAAACTATTAAACTCAGAGATCAAATCATAAGAAGAGACAGCAGTTAGCAAAAAAGCCAGGAAAAAATAACAATTACAAACAAAATTACAAACAATTTTTTAATACTCAAGATAATTAATCACTGCTAAGAAGTATTAACAAAAAGAAATAAATTATTTCCCTAAGCCTAGATGAAACACCCGTCTGCAACGTGTTCATAAAACAGCATTTTACTCAAAGGAAAAACATAAAATAAACAAATCAAGAACTGACAATAAACATCTTATTATAAAACAAAATACAGCTTAGGACACACTAAAAAAAAAAAATCTCTAATATTCAAGCCAGCAACCATCAGCCCATGCCGGAAATGTACATTGACTTCTCCCATTTCAAGAGAAATTAGATGGAGCTGGCTGTCGTCTTGTACTGTATTAGCCCTAAGAAACAGCACAAGTAACAGGCTTCAGGTCAGGAAGATTCACACAATTAAAAGTGAGGAAACCAAAACTTTTCCTAAATTCCTCAGTCAATGGATACCTTACGCTAAATTGGTGGTGCCTTAATCATTAGGCTGTCTAGCCGACAGAACCCAGGGGAGTGGCTAACCCTGCAATGTTCAAAGCCTTCTGCCTGCTCGCGTTGTGTCCCTCAGAGAGCAGCTCACATCCTTCTCCCTGCCAGGTTCTGTCCCCAGAGCTGGACACCCTGGATGTAACAGGCATAAACAGGAAGACGGCAGGAGTTTGTTCTCAGGAGTGGCAGCTCTCTGCAGCATCCCCTCTCCATCCTGATAGCATCTTCCAGCAAGCCCAGTGCTGTACAGCCATACTCTTCTCTACATGGCCCCAACGAGTTCCCCAAGCAGATGCTCTGCTCGCAGGGAGCCATAGAGTTGGACGGTCTGGCTGTCAAGTCTTTGACTTCCTTAACATGTGTAATAAGTTGAAACTAATTTTGAAAGAGCAAAGCAAAAAAGCAGAGGCTTCATCACCCAGCATCATGTTGATGGGCCGATGGTTTAATCGGGAGGGTCTGAAACAGTTCAACCCACTATACAGACCTTTTGTCACTCGAGCTAAAAGACTATCGCACATGCATAGAGCAACATGCCCTCTGTGGGCCAAAATAAGAAACCTGAGCAGTAGATTTCCAATATGCACAGAAAACACAACAATAAAGGTGCTGTTTTTCTAAACCACCTGTTTTCTCCCAATTCTAGGAGAAAACTCTTCCGTGAGGAGAAATCAAGCATGCAGTCACAACCCAGCCTGAAAATACTTGAACAACCCCTGAATTTTCTGCCAGTGGCTGTGAGATGGCAGCACGTTTTCACAGGAGCAAAGCAGGGCTGACACATCTGAGAAGCTCTTGTGTAAGCCCATTCATGATGTTTTGCACTTTTCTCTTTTAAACGTATATGGGAATTGTACAAGATGAGCTCATGAGGACCTCAAGAAGTTTCACTCAAGTTAACGCAAGAGATACCTTGTACCATTCAAAATAGTTTTTCAGCATTTTCTACTGTTAGCAGAAACTGTTGGACAAGCAGTTGAACAGTAGGCTACATATGCCATCGACAGCTTCCAAAGCATGAAGACTGACACCGTAAGAAAACCAGTACACACAAAGATGCAGGATCATGACCATGAGACAGGGTATGATAATGTACGGGTACCACTATTAGAGCTATCAAAACATTTGTGAAGGAACAAAGTAGACAGACAGAAGCTGCATGAGACACAGAATTATTTTCACAGTAGTTATTGTAGGTCCCAGCTAGGCATCTAGTTCCAAAAGGGTGTTATTTAAATAAGCAGCTAGGTAATTATCTGCTTTGTAATTACAGTCACAAACGTTTCTCCAAGCTTTATAGTGGTATTACATCAGTAGCTTCAAAGCTTAACAGAAACCAATTGATTTCTTTATAGATTATAATGGGTGGCCCACATAAATTCACACCATCTATCTCGAGGAGGAGAAGCTGAAGGTAAGTCTTGGGGCCAACCACCACAGAAATCCATTATGATCCTTCATCTCCATACCTATTATTTCCCTCCACGCTCCACCTGCTACTTTCCTCATTTTAAGGTTGCCTACCAGCACAGTGGATATTAACGTTCCGAAGATGAATGCATACACTGTTACGTACCTTATTAAAAATGACTTTTTTGGGCCTTTGAAAGAAACAGTGAAGAAGTGTTACAGGCTGGGTACACATCAATTCTTTCCCTAAGAAATGAATTGGAATAATAAATCTTCTTTGCATTAAAAAACATTATCAAGAGGGGAAATGAGGAACAGAACTGCTTCCCCCTTCTCCACCCCCCAAACCAAGTTAGGACACCACAAGGAAAAGGATGCACAAAAAAAACAAAAACAAACAAAAACAAACTGTGCTGCTGACAAGGGGGCCGTCAGCTCTACCCGAGTGGCCTGGACTGGCGCGCATTCACCTGGGGAACGCTGCCCCATGCCTGCAAAACAGGACGTGGCACAAAGCCAGCTGCCAACCCTGAGCGCTGGCACGCAGCATCGCTATAAACGTGCTCGTTCCTTCACTAAGCTTCTCCCTTGTTAATCAGCTAGTCGTGTGATTACAAGAGCAACTTTTCCATCGAGAAATCCTCCTGAAAGGAAATCCTCTGAAAAGGAAAACACTCTCAAACTCCACTCCAGTTATTTATGCTGTAAAGTATAAAACTTTTTTTAATACTGTAAAGCATTTTTAATGAAGGAACTGTTCAGGCAAGGATTTGCAAGAACACGCTATCATTTCATCATTTCAGGATTTGTTGTTTCTTTTTTTTTGTTGTTCCCCTTTTGGTACTTAAGTATTTCAAAACGTACCTCCTGCAACATTATCTTATCATGAGAAAGCTGGCATTTATGTAAGAAAGCACCTTAGGTCTGAGCGCAACCTGAGGAAACACTTATTTTTCTGCAGGTGGAAGAGATCGTTTCAGTTCATGGGTAGTGACCACACTAAAGAATCCAAGGCAGTTTTCTGTTCCCTGAAGAAGCTCAGATAAGTATTTAAGGATACAATTCCTTTGTTACTCGCAGCATTAAAAACACCATTTTTACAGCCAGTCCAGTCTTTATGCCTTAACACCGCTGAACACAAAAATTCTCATTACTTCAACAGACACCACAAAGAACTGGGTACAACTGGTCTGTAAGAAAGACAGATACTACACATGGACTATCAATGCTCTTTCTAGGTCCGTTTCCCACAAATTATTAATGATGATACATAATAGCAAGTGCTGAGAGAATAGATTTCCTGTGGTTTGTACCCTCTTGAAGGTTCACGTTTTATGTTTACTGGAAGAGAAGGGCAACAATTAAATAACAGTGATACTTCTGACCTACCCTGCAGGGATGGGGGAAAGCTGTCTCACTAAGAATAAAAATGCATGGTTATTAGTCTGGTGGTTTTTTGCTTTCTTGTTTGTTTGTTTTAGCATTATTTTAATTGAAAATTAAATTTAGTTGTGTTTTTATATCTCATTTTGTTTTAATAAGAAAGTCAAGTACTTAAGTACTTTTTTTTTTCCTGCATAGAGCAGAAGAAAAAAACATATTTTTTCCTCCTCTTCCATGAGACACAAGTGTAAGCTTATGTCCAGGACGACCGCCTTATCACTGTGTATTCTTGTTCTTCATTAATAAGCACAAATACCAAATCAACTCCAGAAATTTAACAAACTATTTCCAAGCTACAAACCTTTTGTTCACCACCCCAAAACATAAACCCTCATTGAGCAAAGTCTTAAATGCTCCTGCAGCTGAAAACACCATATGGTTCTGACTGCACACCCCAGTTCTGGTTGCCTCAGTTGTCTTTGCTGCTGTTTCTGCATGTGAACACCAGGATCTGAAGCGCAGACCCACTGCCCATTTCACCACTGCGACTTCAGAAACTTCTTCAACTTGGTTTGAATTGCAAGAGGGCTGGACCACCATTACCTAACCTGAGAGACAAGTGAAGCACACGCAGAGGCAAGGCATGCAATGAAAACATGGGATGTTGATGGACATCTGGGGATGACAATTAAAACTCCTTGCTTTATAAAAGATGAAGGGCACGCAAGGCAATCCTACACAGAGCAAGACGAGAGCATGCATGAGCAAGTAAGCATGCATGCTTCCCTTCTTAACAGGAGCACAACTGTAACACGAGCCTAACAAAAGAAACCTGGCTTGGGCTGGATGCTGATATGCTCACAGCTGACTTCCCACTCTTGGATCTGTAGCCAGCCTGGGCACGATTCTTAGTGCTGCTTTTTCTCCAATAAGCTTATAACAAGACTTAGGACTCCTGTTTTTCTGCTCAGTAACGAATTAACAATCAGGCTAAAGGATTGTAAAAGCCCACTGAACAAACTGCTGCTAAGTTCATACGCAGGCTTTTTAGACTAACAACACATCATTTAGCATGTCTTCCTTTGCACTGTTTACATCATTTTCAGCTCAAATGAAATACCATTTTTCACTTCCTCCTGAACTACTATGCCTGACTCCAAGAGAAAACGGAACTTAACTCAGCTATAGCGAACACTTGAATAGGTGCCTCCAACATTGGTTTAAAACTGGCTTTTGAAAAAGGTCAGGAACATAGCACAAGTAATTGTCACATTTCAGATACCAAATGGCACATAACAAATAGTACATCAACAAGCAAAAAGAGGTACAGAGAAATCTCATCTTTGAGGCATTTTTGACACACACAGGCCCTCACCACTTCACAAAACAAGACCAAGAAATACAGCCAAGCTCTAAGACTACCTGAAATCCTCATGTAACTGCCAGGTCCTACACAGCTTCATTTGCAAATCTCAGAGTGAAGTCTCTAAGTAGTTTGTCTGCATGTAACACCAGATTTGATCACCATAACCAGTTAGGATTTACTAGCCATGAAGGAAGCCTGAAATTCTATGCCACAAGCTGCTTGCTCTAGAGCATTTCCTAAGGACAAAATGGGGAAAAAAAAAGTTTTTAAACCATTTATGTGGTTTTTTGTTGTTGTTTTTTTTGTTTTGTTTTGTTTTGTTTTAATACCATGATTGCCACTGCAGGGCCGAGGATCAAATGAAACTCCACACATCTAAGAGAAGCCTTTCTGCTTTAGGAGATGAGGAATGGTTACTCCAGGAAAAAAATCATTAACACTAGTCATTGATTATAATAAAGATCAAAGCATGGGCTCTGTACAGGTATTATCCTTACAGGAGAGACTGGTGTTAGCACGTTCAGTTGGCCCACTCACATCCAGGCTCGATGAAGCTGCTTGCCCATGCTTGTGCAAAGACACTCCTGTGGCACTTTTTCCACTCCTCTGACCTTAGGGTTACAGTACAGTCTCAGGAAGGAAAGCCAGCCCTGGCTTAGTTTAACCAAGTTGGAAGCAGTGCCCTATGCAGAAGTCCTCAGGCCCTTCAAGGAGAGCAAAGGACATTGTTTGAGAGAGAAACTTAGTAACTGAAGCAACAGAAACCTATACAACACAAAAATCCTCCCAAGCAGAGCAAGTGCAATGACAAAAATAGGAGATGTTTCTCTACTGCCACTTCTTTTTTGGAACACTCAATTAAAATTAAAATCATTCCGCATAAGGTAAAGCTTCAGGCTAAAAGAGTAAAAACTTATGTTTTCAGGAGTCTCGTACGGGCAGATGATTAATGCAGATAGTTTCTGGAAACTAGAATTGATCAGATTGGTGTTAGCAATTAGTGTTGATTCCCAGCCACACCGGCTTGATGGCAAGACAAAATAAGAACAATCACGAATTATGCTACGAACCTCTGTACTGCTATTGATACCTACAGGTGAGAAACTCTGCAAAAGCAACTAGCGAAACAACATTCTGTTTGTGAGTCTATGCTCAAGGAATTGAAACATCTCAGAAACACTGGCATCTCAGCTGAAAAAGAAAAAAAAAACACCACAAAATCTGAACTGCAGGAATGAATAGATTGTTCAGTATCAGGATATGACACCTAAAGCATATAAAACAATGCCTAAACTGCTGAAATTAGCAACACATACTATTAGTGCTCCCATTAAGAAGATAGCCAGTGGTGAGAAACTCAAAGCTATGCAGTGTCAGGCAAAGTGTACTAAATATTATAATAATCAGTATAATATAATGATTGGTAACAACTGCTAAAAAAAATAAAACTAATACTGAATGGACTATTTTCAGTTTTGGGCCCCTCGCTACAAGAAGGATGTGGAGGTGCTTGAGCGGGTCCAGAGAAGGGCGACGAAGCTGGTGAGGGGTCTGGAGAACAAGTCTTATGAGGAGCGGCTGAGGGAGCTGGGCTTGTTCAGCCTGGAGAAGAGGAGGCTCAGGGGCGACCTTATTGCTCTCTACAGGTACCTCAAAGGAGGCTGTAGTGAGGTGGGGGTTGGTCTGTTCTCCCACGTGCCTGGTGACAGGACAAGGGAGAACGGGCTTAAGTTGTGCCAGGGGATTTTTAGGTTAGACGTTAGGAAGAACTTCTTTACTGAAAGGGTTGTTAGGCACTGGAACAGGCTGCCCAGGGAAGTGGTGGAGTCACCATCCCTGGAAGTCTTTAAAAGACGTTTAGATGTAGAGCTTAGGGATATGGTTTAGTGGGGACTGTTAGGGTCAGGTTAGAGGTTGGACTCGATGATCTTGAGGTCTCTTCCAACCTAGAAATTCTGTGATTCTGTGATTCTGTGATTTGTTTCCTCAATGCTTTTGGAGGGCAAGTTTTAATTAATGAGCTCTCTCCACATTCCGTTGTAAAATATCATGAGCATCTTTGAATGCTTGTTTCTTCTGTTTTGTTTTCCAAAGCACTGAATGAACTGATTTGCATTAATTGGACAAGCAGAATGCCAGTCGCAGCCTGTCAGAAATAGAGCAGAACTGAAATTTTACTTTGCCAACCTGGACCGCATGCCAATGACTCAGGTGTGCTGATCGGGAGATGAAATGCTGCTCAGAAGCCCTTGAGAAGGGGTGGCAGAGCAGGAGAACAGAACAGCAACAATGAAAAAAACCACGAAGGCACAACAACCTGGAATTGGAAGAGAGAACTGTGTGCTTGGTTAGCATCCAGAAATCAACCGAGGCACAAATGAAAAATGCTTATGGCTAATGCAAGAGCCATGCTCCACAAAGAGTGAAGTAGCAAAGCCTTCCCTGAAAAGTTGTCCCACCAGAATCAACAAAGAGCTGTTATTAGGAACGGGGATGAATATTCTGGCCTCCTTGACTTTGCAAGCAACAGAGGGAGATGGGGAAGGAAACCTGTGAACTGCGAACAAAAGGCAGGCTGTGACAGCTAAGCAATGAGGCCATATTCTGAACATGGTGGCCCCATACAGCCTGTTCAGTCATCCCAACAGCGAATATCAGCACAGGATGGATACATTTCACTAAAACGGCCGCGAGATGTTGTAAGCAGAGGAGGCTATTACTCAAAGTGGGCAAATTTTTCTGTTTTCTTTCCCCCCAAGAGCAACCTAAAGGATCAACTGTCCCTAGGCACATGAACAGGATTTTACATTCCCGAAGAACATTTTTTTGCTGCCTTTAGGAAATCTGCACATGAAGGAACACTAAGTGGTAGCCTGCTGCCTGTGAAACCTGCCTCGATAAAGCTACCCATGTCTAATAACCTGGACAAGAGATGCAATGAAGTCATCCTACCGCCACATGCATGACCGGTACAACACAATTCAACTCTCTGCTACAATACAGTCAGAAAAAGTGCATCAGAAAGAGCAGGGCATCAGGGACGGGGAGACATACCTTAAGCCCTCCCACAATCAGCATAAAATCCTGGTCACAAACACTCGGTTATTTCTGAAGTGGTAGGAACTAAAAGGTGAACGACCACATCTTCTCTTAAGCTGCACGTTCAGACCCTTTTCTGAAGCCTCCTGTGGAGTGAGGAGCAAAGACTTTGGTGGCAAGTCTTTCCTTACAGAAAGCAGCCTGGGCTCCTCACAAACTCGCCAGAGCCGCTGCTGCTCCCTGACCAACAGGCTGAGCCTGTAGGAGGGCTGCCAGGCTCACAGAGCGGCACTGGGATGGAAATCACAGAATCATCTAGGTTGGAAGAGACCTCCAAGATCACCTAGTCCAAGCTCTGACCTAGCACTAACAAGTCCTCCACTAAACCATATCCCTAAGCTCTACATCTAAACATCTTTTAAAGACCTCCAGGGATGGTGACTCAACCACTTCCCTGGGCAGCCCACTCCAGTGCCTAACAACACTTTCCGTAAAGAAGTTCTTCCTAATATCCAACCTAAACCTCCCCTACTTTTTTTTTCTTTTTTTTTTTTTCTCCTCCCAACAGTCTACAATTACTGGCAAATTCTCAGAAATTACAAGGGAATAGCTGATATGTGCCTTTTATTGGCATCTATCTGCTTACAACTATCAGCTTTTCTCCACTGAATAAACATTAAGATAATATTAGCATTACCCATGTCTCTGTCTGGAAATTACAATGGAAATGCCAATCCAGAAGAGTAAAGCAAACCAAAATAACGTACCCCTAGACAAAACCAAACCAAAAGAAAAATGCAATTGCAGATGGCTTTTCACATAGAAAGGCATGCGAGATTCCCTGCCATCCTCTGTTCATGACGACCTCCCCAGAAGGTCTTGACTCTGATAAAGCACGAAGTGATACAAAGTCGTATCGTTCCATGATATCATGTTCCTTAAAAAAAAAGTAATCTGAAGACCACATTGTCCGTCCTTTAAAAAGATGATCACTGTATGATACCGAAATTTATATATGATGATGAAGATTCATAAAATATGTGCACATTGCAGGACACAGCTCTTCTGAGCTAGGGTACCACATTGGAGCCACAAGACTCCAGTCCCCCACATACCCAGGTGCCACCTAAGTGATTAAAGAGCTACAAATAATTAAATAATCCGCAAAGCAGATTAAAACTGCAGATCCATAAAGCAATACTAATTGCTCAAGTAAATGCATTCTTCAGGTTCTCCCTAGTTTTTCATTTGAGCACTTAGCACTGCCGAAATTGGTTTCTGGTATTCACTTGCAGGCTGCCGAAATGGCGGGAGGGGGCACAGATATCCTTAGGCAATAAGGTCAGTCTCATACAGGGAGAAAGCAGCAACACATTCTCAAAAAATCCCTCCTTATCTAACTTCTTTATGCCATTACTAAGGGGTTGGTATACATACTATTTACCGTAACTACTTTCAACACTATTTTTCTTATCCTCTCTTTTCCCACGTTCTTCTCCTGCTCAGCAATAGTGCCAAAGTTGGAGTTGCATTTCACACTAAATAAATGCTTCCTTGAGAATAGTTTAAGAAATACACCACAAGATAAAATAGGAAAGCTAAGAATCCCTAAAGAGTTAGATTGTCTTAAACAAATGAAAAAACAAGCCTACAGCAAGCAGAGAAAGACAAGTTACTATTGTAATATGATGTTTTTCTCCAACACCGTTTCATTTCTAAGAAGCGTCCAACAGAAGCTGATTACAAACTCCTCACAGCGGGACTACTGCACTTGAGAACAGCAGCTTGTATTAGCTGCATTTTAAAAACTCTTCATGTGACCAACTAAAAGACAGTATTTTCTTTCTGAGATAGAACACTAGGTCTAATTTACCTGTTTTTCACTTACTTCTGGACAGTCAACAGCCTAAACAGCTAAAACTTATGCACAGCTAGTTAAATACGCACCACTGTACTTGGACTGGATCGCAGCTTGTAGTTCACTTGAGTTTCTCTTCTGTATGGACAACTCCAGAAGAGACTGGCAACAAGAGATAAAGCTTACCAGCAGCACTTCACATAATGTCGTGTTAGCTGGGGATGGTATGTGTGTGCGGGGGGGTGTTAATGCAAGAAATGCCAGTAGCTTGTATTTGTTCAGTCTTCCCCTACCTGGGCTTCTTCACGCTGAGCGCAAGCATCTCGGCTTTGGGATCCTCTCCTCCAAAGGCATAAGATGCAGGGGACAGGATGCTCTGCTGCGGCCCCCCCGCGAGTCCCCAGTGCTGCCCGCCGCCCGAGCGCGCTCCCCCCGCTGGCGCCGGCCGGGTGCCCCCGCTTGCAGGCGCAGGGCTCGGCTGCCACACGGCCCGGGCTGCAGGGACGGGCTTTCTGCCTCCACCCGCCTCCGTCCCGTCGCGGCAGCCTTCGGGAGCAGAGGCGTCAGCAGGAGGAACCGCGCAAGTGCAGGAGGACAGCACGCCTGGCCGGGAAACCGGCGCCGCAGCTGAGAACCGTGCGGCACAGCCTGCAAGCCCATCGGTAAGGCGGCGTTGCCTCCCTTCTTCCTCATCCCCAAGTAAAGGAAGGTTACTGAACTGTCAGTTAAAATAAACCGATTTATTTTGGGAAAAAAAAAATAAAACAAGTAAGATGGCATGTCATTTCTTGTTTTGATTTTCGATATTTATTTATGCATTTACTATTCCAGCTCACAATGCTACTTGTACGCACAGCATCAAAAACTATGCAGCAGCTGGTTCAGACTAACGTGGATGATTTTTGCACTTTTTAATTTAAAAAAATATTAATTCAGGTGTTATTGTTTCCCGGAGAAATGCACGTATCAATACGTTTACTCACATTGCGTCTCCCCATTTTACCTGCTCATTCCTCCAGTAATAATCTGAGGTGCAGAAAGTAAATTAGGACCGAAGCCACAGCTTCCTGAAAACACTCTTCCAGTCACTAGATATCCATCTGTGCTGCAGGAGGTACTCGGATTATTATGGATCAGAAGAAGAGGGCTATGGCACAAAGCAGACAGCTGCAGTCCCTTGCTGTCCCTACCTGTCACACAGTAGTAGAGTTGATGGCTTTTTTTTTTCTTCTTCTTTTTCCTTCTCTTTAAGGTGACCTCTTAGCAATGCCAAAGAACCAACATGATTTCTAACAAACTCTCTAAAATTGCAATATAGTGAGATGTTATATCATATTTTGTTGTTATTTCATGTGGAAAAATTGCCACACATCAGAGTTTGGCCTCCTAGCACTCGGAACAGTTATTGCTGCACCTAGAGCAAATTGCCTTAGAGATTTCTCCCAGGCAGATTTTTGTGTTATAATGAAACCACAAAAACTCTCAAGCTAGGGTCACTGTGCTTCCAGATTGTTTTAACTAAGCGGACGTAAAGACTTACCCAGGGACCACCTAAAGCTCACCCTGCACAGACTGTGGCTTATCAACAGTAGTTCCTCCCATACCTTCTAGTGGGGACACAAGATGCACAGCATGTTCACTCTTCCAATTGTCCCTCTGGTGCACAAGGTGTCTGCAGTCTATCTAACTTAATTTGCAGTTTTGCTAGGAAAACTTTTGCAAGGATAGCAGAGAGAGAGAGAGACATATTCCAAAATGACAGACCAGCAGCAGGGATTACAGAACCACAGAGCATCATCTCCATGGGATTAACCTCAATAGAGATAATTATCCCCTCGCTGAACTTCACATCCATAACAGATTATGGCAGCACCAATAGACAGGAACACGTCAAACGGTCTTTCAGGCATTAATCCATCAGTAGCAAAAATTATCGATGCAATGTGAAATATTGCTGTTTACCTCAAAGGCAGACAGTAAATCCATCTTTCAGCAAAAACGGACAACTGTGCAACATGTGCTGCGTATGCAGAAGCACGGCACACAAACCTCCCTTTCCATCACTGGGAGGTTAGGACAAAGCAGCGCACGAGGCTTCTCCGGCCATCCCAAATAGCAACCTCCACGTTTTCTATCTTATTCTATGAAAGCTCTGTAACAACACGATCATCCCTCCCTGGTGTTACATTTTTGTTCTGTGGCAGACTAACTGAACTACTGCCCATCAACAAATGTTAGGTCAACATCCTACGGGCAAAAAGGCTTCAGATGCTGAGGAAAGCCCTGACAACTTCCACAGCAACCCACCAAAAAGGATGCTTAAATATTTTTTTCCCTCACATATCCATCCTCAGCAATACAAAGAAACACGCATACCATGACCAACCCATGCAGTGCTTCTCTCCCCGGCTCCCTCCTTCCTGACCATCCAGCAGCCGCTGGGCAGCAGTCTGGGTTCTGGACCGTGCACGCAGAAATGCCAAAGGAGAAGCAAGGCTGCAGCAGCAGCCTGCCCGTGGCTTCAGGAGTTGAAACAAACTGCTTGAGCTGTATCGCATAGCTCAAAGGGAGGGAGGTAGCCCTGGCAAGTAGGCAGGGGAGGCTGCCCACTGCATGGTACCTGCCTTTTGCTCTGACACAAGAAGATTCCTTGACTTCCATGTGTGCATCTCTGTGATTTCCAGAATCCTCAAATTAAAATGCATCATTTTTAAGTTAACGACCACCTCCATTCAATAGTAGGTTTCAGTGCTTTCTGTCATTACTAAAGGACAGCAAAGTACCGTAAATGAAAATGGACATGGGAAAAAGAAGCCATCTAACTCACTCAGGTAAACACACCTAGGTTTCAGACAGTGCCTGACTTACTGTGCTGCAACACGTCAACCAAACACATGCAAAGACTTAGCCAAACCCAGTTATCAAGTCAAACATTGTAATACAAACCCTCTGTGGTGCCCATACTGTCTACTCCCAGATTGACATCATCTGCAGGTTTTATAAGGAGACTCTACTCCATCACCTAAATCACAGGTGCCATTATTGACAAATCCAGGCAAGCCTTCCTAGCTCATACTGAATCCTGGTTAACTGCTCTGTTAAACCTTTTATAGTTTATGGTTTTCCTGCAGTATGGCATTTAAGAAAGATCCCATTTACAGAAACAAATCAAAACCAAACTACGTTGCTACACATCTACTTGTATTATATTCAAAAGAATATCCTTCAAAACCTTTTGAACTTCAATTGTTATCCCTTCACTCCCTTACTCAGTGATCCAGTTCATCTGTAAAGGAAGCAAACTAATTCAGCTTCATACAACAGTCTCCCTGACAAATCTGTGGTGGCTGGCTGTTTTCCTTTATCTCATTATCTACATGATGATAAACTACGCCACAACTCTTACTACTATCTGTGTAGCTGCAGGCAAGTCGTGCCACAGCTGGAAAGAAACGCAACTTGGCCCCACGGAGAGCCAGGCTGAATCCAGCGTAGTAGGCTCAGGTCCAAAAGGCACATAATCACAGCCGTGTTCAACCGAAGCTGTAAACTCCACCAGTTCTTGCACGTCCTCAGAACCAGATGAACAGGATGCATTCAGTGCCCATGTACAGTTTTCTACACACACATCCGAGCAGCAGATCCCGATGCTAACAGGAGTCTTCACAGACCCACAAAACAGTTCGCATACATTTGAAACTACTTGCTTTTACCAAATCAAGAGGAATACTAAAGAGGGAGGAGGAGATTAACCTTTTTTTTTAAAAAAAAAAAAATCATCACAAAGCAGAACACGTAAACATTAATCTAGACACAAGAGGTTGAAAGGAGCAAACTATTTTTCTAAGGAAGGAAAACAAGGAGTTGTTTTTGGTAGTGAATAAAACCCTGAAGCATGAAGAAGCAGCAAACACAAGATTTCATATGCAAGGATGTACTTTGGGACCTTTTCTCTATTTGCTTCTGTGTTTTTGTGTTTTGGTTTTGCTTCTCCTCTTATTTAAATGACACCTTTCTTGAACATGTTAAAATTCCTCGTTGTGTATCAAATCAGATAACAATGTTGGGAACACGAGTGAGTACAGTCCACAGAAGAAATGGGGCTACAAGAACAACGGATAAGCTCTACAGACTTCAAAGAGCTACTCCAACTGGCATTTCCCTGAAATACTAGGTATTTTCCATCTGAGTCACCCTTCCAATTTCTACATCTGTGATATACTGAAGAAGCTTTTTTTTTTTTTCCTGGGGTGATTTTTTTTCTTTCCATTTCTGCTCAAACAGGTTCTTTATGCTAAAGAGTGTACTAGCAAAGCTTGGATGTAACCATACAGTAGCCAAAGCACGGATTAACATCTGACCATTTCGAGGAAGCTAATAAAGACTGGAAAGCCTTTGAAGTAACCAGACTGTTTTAATTGATTTTTAACTCAACTGCTCTTGAGGAAATGCACTTCTTTGCCTAGAAAGACAGCAACCTGTCTGCCTCTTTTCATTACTTTTTTCCCCTCCCCATATTCACCCAATTTGATTTGCTACATTCAATTTGCATAAGCAAAATAAAGCATTACTGAACTTGATAGTTGTAAGAGCTTTTTTGACTTTGTTAGCTAAGAAGAAATCCATCAGGTGATAAACACACTTAATCCTCTTTACCTTTACAAAAAATGTGAAACAAAACAAGATCAAACCTCCTCCTTTCAAAAGGAAGCCTCTTGTAGGCCATAATATTTGTAGCAGGACTAAATAGCTGAGAAGAACAGGCTTACAGCAAGCAGCTTACCAAGTTCATACATGATCCAAAGAAACTAAGATATAAAAGCAAAAAACAAGTCACTCAAGACAAAGGTAGATAAAACATAATCTTCATATGAATTCAGAACGGACCTCTCCCAGTCTGCTGTTCTGCTGAAGAACAGGAATATTCTTCCCTTAAAAGAAAAATGAGAGACTTAAAAAAATATTAAAAAAAAAATTAAAAAAGATTACTTGTTATGCTCACTCTCTCTTTTTTTTAACCTATCAACTAAAACCTCCAGCTATAACTCAGCTTGACTTGGCACACCTATCATGCTGAACTCAAGCTCCTGTGACCACCCTGCAATGTATTTCTACATCTTCTACACAAATCAACGAAAACCTTAATTTTGACTGAGTAGAGCAACTTTAAACCATCAGCATTCAAATTATGTCTATATTAATTCTGTTTCTATGACAGGCAAATAAATTGTTTGATACAGAACACGTTGAAGAGTGTGACAATCACAAATCTAAAGGCAATTTTCATGGAAGTGCTTAAGTGTTGCCATCACTAACCTCTACAGCATTTCCGGGATCAGGGCAAACAGCTTCAGGAGAACAGCTCCCATTCCTTTTTGAGGTTTCTTTTCAACACCAAAGCTCTTTGTTCACTAGAGAAAGTAAGATGAAAACAGGTTACAAATACGCCAAAGAAATCAGAGCTCTGCCATTTTGAAATCAAAGATTAGTTGCTCCTAGAACAATTGCAGTTTCACAAAGCTAAGAAATGTTTGCGTAATTGCTGGAAAAGGAACTGTAGCAAACAAGAAACTGACACAAGCATTATCATCCCAGTTTCATCTAAGACATTCAAAGCACACAAACTGCTGAAAGAGTTCCTGCCAATTGCAAGGCCAGTAAGTAATGCAACAGCCACTGATCAGCAAGAGCACCCTTCTGAGCAACCAGGTGATTTCTCATCATTATAGGAAGGGAACAGGAACTCAACTAAGCAAATGTGACACTACTGAACTCGACTGAATTTCCCTTACCTTTCCTGCCTTTTTCTGCCTCATTTTGCAGAGTTATAAAATGCTTATTGGGTCATCTTGGGTTTTACAAGTGGATGCACACAACCCAGCAACGTGCAGAGAGTCTCAATTCCTTCCTGTGTGGCTCCAGCCAGCAATCACATTGATATGCTCCAGATAGCCCAAGTCAGTTGATAGAGGCAGCAAATATAGCTTTACTTGCACAAGCATTCCTACATTATGGTATAATACACAATACAGATATATCCTAAATCAATGAGAAAAACTTAATAATAATAATAATTTTTAAAAAAAAAATCTATGTTGTGAATTTTATTTTGTATAGTAAAAATAACAGGGAAGATTATAGGGGAAAAAAAACACAAGTCAGAAGAAGCAAGAACACTATCACTGTACCTTAGAAAGGCTTTGCAAGAGAGGTGGCATTAATGTGACTCCTTGCTCAGAGAAACCTTGTAATGCTTAATAACTACATGTTTTGTTACAACACTTGTATGCATCCAAAACTAAGTTAACTTGCTAGCAGGCCCAAGAGTTCAGCATCAACAGCCAAACCAGTTAGTTCTCTTCTAACTTAATCTTCCATGCCCATAAAACTCCTGCTGCTCCTAGTGTGGGAAGGGAGCACCACTTGGGACTGCTGGGAGGTTTTGAACTGTGTTTATTTCCAGGTAAGACTTAAAGCCCTTGCTTGCTGAGTAAAGCCTAGCTTTCAAAAGGGCACTGGTACTTTAGGAAAGTGGAAGAACAGACTAGAAAAAGATAGTGGCATCCACCCACTGAACAGGAAGCCAAGCTTATGAGTTCAATTTCCAGTGGGAAGCATTTCAGGCACTGCATGCACTCACCCAACGAGCACGCTCAACAGCATCCTCACGGCTTCAGATCACCTGCACCTCCTGTTCACAGCCACAGGGCAGCCACGTAACGTTACCATTTCAGCTCCGGCAAAACAGCTGCTGTTTGACATAACCTTTTTCTGGTACAGACTATGAACTACATTAAATACTACCCACATTTCTCTGATACAGTTTAGCTCAAAGCAAGCACCCTGTGGCTTTCCAGACAACCAGGCTCTGCAGTGCTCAAGTCTCCCAAAAAGCAGGGCATGAAGATGCGAAACTGATGCCATCCTTTCAACCCAGCTGTCATGTCTGCTGCTTCTACGTGCTCTTCTGATACCCTGAGGCCAGCAGATACTGCAGAACCTGGCCTCACGTGCATTGCTGCATCCATGCCCCCAAGTCCATGTAGTTCTCTTGGACGCTTCTTCGCCAGTGCCAAAGGCCAGGCTCACACCAGGCCGGGGGAGTATTCACATCCACAGAACCACCCGACAGTATCCTGGCCTTGTTACAAGAGGGAAGGTCTCCCTCTTTTCCTTCCACCTGTCATGCCACCCCTCACTTATATGTCACCGTCTTGCAACTGTTTGTAAGAGAAACATCAAGTCGACAGCCTGCACCAAACAGTGCACGCACATCAAGTGTGAACCTAGACATTGGACTGCAAAACTCTGCCATGCAAGAAATAAGGCAAGAATTTTTATTTTTACCTCCACATGTAAAGCATGTAAGTATTTAAACTAGCAGTATAAACAATTGGCCCTTTTGTCGCTGAAACAGTTACTGGGCCTGGGTCAGCAATAAATCTCAGCACAGATACTTCACTGCAGTTTCTATTACACCTTCAACTGCATTTCACTCTCAAGAACTTTTGTATATCACAAATCACCTATTAGGTTCAAAACCATAGATTTTGAAATACAGACGAAGCAGATCTCCTGTATTGGCTCCAAACCAGACCAGACTACAATTAGACCAGCTTTAATTAACACTTACTATACTGGCAAATCTCAAACAAACAGTTATACTACTAGTACTCAAAAACCGCAAGCTTACTTGAGCAGAAATCAAAGGGCAGTATCAGCAATTCCTCCAACTGAAGTTTATTTAAAAAAAAAAAAGGAAGAAAAAAATAAAACACTGTTAGGAAGTGAAAGCATGGGGACAGCTTCTACCCCCCTTCCATATGCATTGCTTATTTGGTCTAACAGAAATAAGAAGAAATCTTGTGAGAGCACTAGGGAACCAGTCTTCCAACCGGGTCTGTGAGAACCAAGCTGCCCAGTTTATGAATATTTCCCTCGTACACGTGGGATATTTTCTCTCTTTAAATCTTGATTCCCCTCCACTCACTCTAATTCCATAGTATAAGTTCATCAGGGCCGCAATGGCCTGAGAAACAGTTCACCACAAAATGAGACTGCTCTGACCTGCAGTCCCAAAACTCAGTGGAACGGGGCAGGAGAGGCTGTGTAAATGTTGTTGACAAGAGCTGAATACCTTCCTTGGTGCCAAAAGTAAGCCACTCCTCTCCTTTAATTACATCAACTCATTTTGAGCACTGGCCAAGTTCGAATTCTCTGTTGTCATCAGCAGAATTACCAAAAATGAGTTAAAAGCCAACAGTACACCCCATGTATTTTACAACAAGAAAAGAAGAGGAACAAGGCAGCTCAGAAACTATTCAACCTTGAATATGCCAGAATGCTGACACCAGCAGAAGAAAGGTAACTAAGCCAAGTAACTGAAGAGCTCGTTTTTCAGCCTCCTAGTCACAAACAGTGACGTTCTGCAAGTGCCTAGCAGAGTTCAAGCTACATCAGGCTCCTAGCTTCCCCCCAGAATGATGCAGCAGGCTCAGAAGCATCCCACAACACGGAGAGTAGAGTCCGAATGGGTCCTCCAACTGTACTGCGCTTGGACAGGAACCTGCCAACTCTGAGAAATTAGAACCATTTCTTTCCAGTCTCAGCAGCATGGCCGAACTTGGTTACTTCCCACTTGATGAAACCTCCTCTGCAAAGGATGAACACCTCTTGGAAATCTAATGGCACTTCAAGAGCAGAAAAAAAAAATCTATCCTCTTTGTTTTTGAAGGATGTGTGTTCTCTAATCAAGACCCAAGCTGACCTGTCTTACCAGATAGCTAGGGCACTCAGCCAAGAGGCCTGTGCACACCCTCCCGACCCCACATGCAGAGCACACCTCCTCTGGCCACACGGTGGGCGGCACTCCGGGGCAGCACGGTTGCTCTCCCGACTGACCCCATGCACTCTCCTGCACAGCCGGGGCACGGGACAGGAGGGTGAGCTCAGGCTGCTCCAGGCCGTGTCCTACCAGGCAGGCGGCACCTTGCTTTCCAGCCAGCAGCCTGCTCAGCTGCAGACCCCAGGTGTCCCAGAGGCTGCTGAAACACAAAAGGGCAGAGAAACACAGCAAAGGACCGAGGTAGCCATTGGGCACTAGGTGCCTTCTCATAACTATTTCAGAATTGTATAGATAGCTATTACACCATGAAAAACTAAGTGACAAGCAACAGGTACTGCCAAGTGCCACCACGTCTCCACCTGTTGTGCAAAACAAATCCCTTAACGATGCCTCATCCAGCAGAACACACCTGCACTTACGCACACATAAGCAGCGTGCAAGTCAGCAGACACCGGTACAACCAAGAAGCCCCATAACCACATCCTGACTCTCAGCCACTTCATTTTCACGACCTGCCACTGAACCCTGGCAGCAAGCATGTCCATTGTTTTCCAGACATGAAACTCCATTCAGAAAAAAAGCCTGAGCCACTAAAAACACCTCCGCTCCCATGACAGCCTTACAGAGAGCTCCCTGCTGCACAGAAGTGCTTCCTTTAAGTTCAAAGGGTTAACATATTTTCAGCTGTCTTGCCAAAGCATAATATTAGGGTGGCCAGCTTGAGTGTAACTGATAAAACCACAATCAACACTTCACAGTGATTATTACCAAATTTAACAGTATTTCATTTTCAGAAGAGTCACGATCTATTGGCACTCCTTGAAGAGTTTATATATGTAGTCCGAATTATTATGTAGGATTATTACATATTATGTAGGATTACAATTACTATGCAGGATTAATTCCCCCACCTGCAGCAGAGGAATAAATTTATTTATTTATTTAAACCAGGCAACACATTGGGTCAGCATGTATTACAGCAAATGCAATTTTTGTTACAAACATCTTACCTTGTGTTAAAAAAGGTGTATAGAAACTTTAACTTAAACTGCTGCACTTCCAAACACTGTTCTTTAGGATTGATGGCGATAAGCATAAACCCATTTTTCACAATACAGAGTCAATTTCTGATTTGGGTAATTTCTCTAAGCAGCCACTACTTCCTTCTCCTTGTTCATTTAAGTACTTGGCTTGCTAAGACAAAACATTTGTACTCTGGCACCCCACTAAATATTCTACCCCGAGTTTTAGTTGTGTTTCTATTTTTATTTAGACTAAATACCTCAGTGCTTTCTAGACACTATTTCTGAAATTACACAAATAAAATAGGATTTGCTTGCTTCCCTCACCAGACATCCCACAGAAAGATCTGAATAAAAAATCTCAGCAATCTCAAATAATTTTGATCCTGGAAAGAAGTAAATCGAGCAACTAACACCACAATATCCACTCATATTTCCTTCTCACTTCAAAAATAAATAAATAAATACAAACACCACACAGGTTTCCAGCTTAGCTGCATTCCCCTCACTTAACATATTTTGTGAATATTTTTCTGTGGAAAAGGTAGGTTTAGTTTATCACGTGGTTACGTACCATACTGGTACGTACGTGGTTACGTAGCATACAATATAAAACTAAGAAAGCATTAAATCTCTTCTGTTACACACTACAGGCACTCAAGAGAAACCGATTCAGATCTCACAGCCTTTTCACTACCTATTTCCATGTTCTGCCAAGTTACACAAATGACGTACACGTTATGTCAGAGAAATGTTTTATTACACATAAATAAAGTGCTTCAGTGAGAGCTAAACAAGGCATTGATGCTGAAGCCTAAATCAGCTGCTGATGGAAATTCAATACAGCACTTGAATGTTGGTACTCCTTATCTGACAAAGATCTGCTTCTGACTGGAAGAAACCAAGGGGAAGACAGGCATCGCATCTGGTGTAAATCCAACTTTAGCCCATTATAGCAGAGATGCGCATTCAGCACTCACTCCTTCGCATGGTGGACCACTGGCACGCTTTCAGATGCACCACCAGGGACGTCAATGTAAAGTGTAACTTCAGCCAGATAAGGCGAGGGGTCAGGACTGTGCGCTGACAGCCAGAGCCAGTATCCTAATTCTCACCTTCTTTAATGATGAGAAATAAATTATGTAACAATATTTTTGTGCTGTACACAGAATTTGAGAGAAGGGATATGAATGTGAGCATCACCTTCCCTATGTACTTCCAGGTACGTTTATTTTAATAGCAGGATTAAGTTGAAAGTTTCAGATATTTCCCTCTGGGAAAGAATAGACCTAGGAAAGAAAGTACCTAGGTATTGCTACAGTGTTTGGTTTTTTTTTGTTTTTAAACCCAAGTGTCTGCACTATAGCCATACTAACAAATGAATATATACTTCCAAACTAAGACTCCATTAACCATCCCCTGCTCAAAAAAGATCACAGAATCATCTAGGTTGGAAGAGACCTCCAAGATCACCTAGTCCAACCTCTGACCTAACACTAACGAGTCCTCCACTAAACCATATCTCTGAGCTCTACATCTAAACGTCTTTTAAAGACCTCCAGGGATGGTGACTCCACCACTTCCCTGGGCAGCCCGTTCCAATGTCTAACAACCCTTTCAGTAAGGAAATTCTTCCCAATATCCAACCTAAACCTCCCCTGGCACTACTTTAGCCCATTCATCCTGTCACCAGGCATGTGCGAGAACAGACCAACCCTCACCTCGCTACAGACTCCTTTCAGGTACCTGTAGAGTGTGAAAAGGTCACCCCTGAGTCTTCTCTTCTCCAGGCTGAACAAGCCCAGCTCCCTCAGCCGCTCCTCGTAAGACTTGTTCTCCAGACCCCTCACCAGCTTCATTGCCTTTCTCTGGACTCACTCCAGCACCTCCATGTCCTTCCTGTAGCGAGGGGCCCAAAACTGAACACAGTACTCGAGGTGGGGCCTCACCAGAGCCGAGTACGGGGGGACAATCACTGCTCTAGTCCTGCTGGCCACACTGCTTCTTATGCAAGCCAGGATGCCGTTGGCCTTCCTGGCCACCTGAGCACACTGCTGGCTCATATTCAGCCGACTATCAACCAATACTCCCAGGTCCTTCTCTGCCTGGCAGCTCTCCAACCACTCATCTCCCAGCCTGTAGCGCTGCTTGGGGTTGTTGTGCCCCAGGTGCAGGACCCGGCACTTGGCCTTGCTGAACTTCATACAGTTGGCCTCGGCCCGTCGGTCCAGCCTATCCAGATCCTCCTGCAGAGCCTTCCTACCCTCGCACCTAACTTGGTGTCTGTCTGCAAACTTACTGAGGGTGCACTTGATCCCCTCATCCAGATCATCGATAAAGACATTGAAGAGAACTGGCCCTAGTACTGATAGTACTGAGCCCTGGGGGACTCCACTAGTGACTGGCCTCCAGCTGGATTTATCTCCATTCACCACGACTCTCTGGGCC
>MU014485.1:51724-82820 GCA_011075105.1 Heteronetta atricapilla | reverse complement strand
TGCTGTAGCAGATCACCAAACATTTCCTCATGGATTGTGAGGGCCACATCCTGCTCCCCATCCCCTTCCACCAGCTCAGGGGGCTGGGTATCCAGAGAACAACTGGTCTTGCTGCTAACGAGTGAGGCAAAGAAGGCATTAAGAACCTCAGCCTTTTCCTCATCTCTCGTCACTAAGTTTCCCCCCACATCCAGTAAAGGATGGAGATTCAGTCCTCCTTTTCATGTTTCTGTATTTATAAAAACATTTTCTGTTATCTTTAACAGCAGTAGCCAGACTGAGCTCCAGATGAGTTTTGGCCTTTCTAATTTTGTCCCTACACATCCTTACAACATCCTTACAATCCTTCTGAGTGCCCTGCCCTCTTTTCCAAAGATCATAAACCCTCTTTTTTTTTCCTTAAGCTCTAGACACATCTCTCTGTTTAGCCAGGCCAGTCTTCTTCCACGACGGCTGGTCTTTGGGCACCAGGTGGGGACAGACCGCTCCTGAGCCTTGATGATTTCCTTCTGGAGGAGAGCCCAGCCTTCCTGGACTCCTCTGCCCTTCAGGACTGCCTCCCAAGGGACTCTGCCAACCAGTGTCCTGAACAGCTCAAAGCCTCCCCTGCAGAAGTCCAAGGGAGCAGTTTTACTGATCCCCCTCCTGACTTTGGCAAGAACAGAGAACTCTACGATTTTGTGGTCACTTTGTCCAGGACAGCCCCTGAGCACCACATCTCCCACCAGTCCTTCTCTGTGAACAGAAGGTCCAGCAGGGCACCTCCCCTGGTAGGCTCACTAACCAGCTGTGTCAGGAAGCTATCTTCCATGCAGAAGGAGAAGAACGCATCAAGGCAAACAGTTCAACTTCTCGCAGATCCAGCCTACAGGTTCACATCAGGAACAACAAAAGTGACACGGGAATCTATTGACATTTGTCACCACAGACTGGTTAAACATTTCTTCCCCAAAATTACTCTGTTCATCTTCAACTTAAAAACAGAACATCACCCTCCATAACTTGGTGTTACTCTTGCTCTTTCCAAAAGCAAGCACAACACAGCTCAGAGAGCAGGGAATACGACAGAAACGATACCAGCTGGGGCAAGCAACAACCCTACACCCCTCAGCTAACCACCACCACCTAAAACACTGCTTTCTGTGGGTGTAAGAGGGAGATCTTAAACGTAGTGATCTACGTTACCAGTGCCTCTGCTGTATGACTACATTGCCAACAACTAGTGGTTTCTAGAAGGCGGAAAAAAGCAAGGTATTCCACCCTGTGTCAACACGCCAAACCCAGCGCCAACCCTCAAAACACAGACACCTCCAAACTCCATGCAGACGGGTGGACTCCAACAAAAGGAATTATAACAACTGGAACAGCTGCCTTACTAGGTACAACTGCTAAGCATCGCTCCTTGCCACTGAAGTCACCCAAGAGCTAAAAGCCAGTAAAATACAAAACTCTTGAGATGGTATTATTGCAGCTGAACAGGCACTGTGACCTCCCACGTCTTTGCAACAACAGTCATGTTTTACCAGGAAAGTTTTAGCCTTCTACGGGTTTGCTTCAGCTAGATTCATCTCAACACGGTAAAGCCCTGAGAAGGTAACTGTGAAGTCCCAACGAGTTCACTAAAAGGAGCCATCGCCTTACAGAAACTGCTGAATTGCAGCTGTGTTGATGTCTCCTCCAGAAGCATCCTATATACAGTGAGGCAGAACAGAACAACTCGAGCAGTTTGGCACAAGGTAGACTTGACAAGCAGTTCGGCATCATCAACTTGGACTGTTTTTAAAGCATGATTAAAGTCAAGGAAACAAAGCCAGCCTTGTTCAATGTAAGCAAGTTCTGTTGGAGACCTCAAGTCTAACTTCAGTGCTAGCGTAGTCATTTCGAAGAGTCAGGAAGATCTGATGCAGTCCCTCATTCCTGCGCCACTGGAAAGAACGCTTCCTAAGTTGAGCATTTATGATAAGCCAAGGCCAAAATTACATTGGAAAAAGAAACAAGATAATTTTAGTGTACACTTTAAGTTCCATTGCTCTTTAATTACTTCCTAATTAAATTTACATGTTTTGATAGTACCTACTTTTATCCACTGATGCTCCAAATGGAAATAAATGCTAATTTTCTCTCAAAATGAACCATCAAAACCTTGTACATTTAAATAAGATATTGAAATTAATTTCAAGTTGTCTTCAGAATATTTTCGCGTACTGTGATTGATCCCTGGTTTACAAAACTCTGCCAAGGATGCATTAATTCACCATCACTCATCAACTGTCTTCTGCTCTTATTAGCAAGAAACACGCTTCTTGAATAAATAATACAGAATGTCAGTATTTTAAAAATCACCACCAGATGCTCCCTCTGTAGGCACGTTCAACTGACTTGCATATCACTTGTAACATTAAAATATAATTAATTACAATGCATTAAGGAAGCATTATCTTTTTATGAAGAGGTTTTCAAATTCAGTAATTGGGTCTTAAAGTTAGAGGAGTGATTCATATTATGAAAATATTGGATATTCTTTATGCTTCAGTACAGAACAATGTAGGTGGGAAGGCATCTATGGCGGTCATATGCTTTAACCCTCGCACAGGTCAGCCTAGATCAGGGTACTAAGAGCTGTGTCCAGGTGAGTGCTGAGCATCTCCAAGATGCACTACCTCTCTGAGATGCATGCTCTAGCGTTTTCCTACCCTCACACTGTTCATTTTGGCCCTAGTACTTCGGTACAGCTTCAGCCAAGTGCCTCTCATCTATCCCTATGCCTCTCATAGGGGCTAAGGACAATCAAGCTTTCTGCAGTGGTCATCTCTTCTGAAATAAAGACTAGTGATGTACATACGTCTCTATCAAGATAAATCTTCAACGTGCTAGCATTTTCCTTCATCAAATCTGAAACAAACTAGTGAAGTAGGGAGGAATTCTCTATTTCAGAAAGCTAATGCCTTACCACTTAGCTCTCTACAGGAATTCATATATAAACCTTTTGGATACAGAGACAAACCCTGATTATCTGAATTGCTGGTATCTAAATTTCTCAGCTCCAAAGGTCAGCTATCTCCCCTGAGGACAGATGCTCTGGCAGGCCTTTGGCTTTCAGAAACTAACTTGATGATATTTGAACAGTTGTAACACCATTTTAAGTGCTATATTAAAATGCCTTGGATCAGAGTGGGGAAGTTTTTCTTTGTTTTAGTAATAGAGTGTTTAAGTTGCTCCAAATAGTACACACAAACGTAAATAAAGATTTTCCCTCTTAATAAGTGTCAACATGCTAGTTTGCTCCATATAGTTACACTCAGTGGTGTTACATTACATAATGTAATCAATATATCACTATACCATCCCAGCCATTCATTGCAAACTCATATTAGTTTTTATTTACTTTAATTAATCACAGAGTTACCATCTCCTAACAGGACTGAAGGCTGACCTACATTAAAAAGCCCCAGGCTGCTGGTAAACCAAAGATGGAGCTATGTTTTTCACAGCAACACATGGTGGGAGGACAGGAGACAACAGGCATTATTTGAAACAAAAGAGGTTAGAACTGAGTGTAAGGAGAAACTCTCTTCACAAGGACGCGGCTATGCAAGGCGGTGCTGTCTCCAGCCTTGGGGGTCGCAATGCCCTGCACAACCCAGTCCCCTCACACAGCTGGCCCAGCCACAAGCAGGAGCTGTACTAATGGACCTGCCAAGACTGGTTAACTTGAACCATCTTGAGATCGTCTCTTCCCCACTGCCATGTGGACAGTGGGTCTCAAGCCCTGGGTCTGGAATTCAAGGTACAAAGTCATTTGGACTTACTGCCCTGTTTTCAAAATCTCTCAGATTCATAATTTCTTCTAGCTGTGATCAATAGCCTTCAGCTTCCTACCCATCCTGTCAGCTTTTAGGAGGAACGGTAATCGATCTTTCTGCCAGTAGACATTTTTCTACCCAAGCAGGTGCTTGAGGGCCAGACCAGCTGACACAGGTCTGCAGTAAATGGCAGACGTGAAGAGGAAAACAAGGAGAACATATAGCAGGACACAAAGGGCAGAGGACAGGTGCTCCGAGCATGCAGATCCTCTGCCTAGGAGGATTTTTTCACACTTGACTTGCATGCAGCCCCAGAAAATCCAAGCAAGTTCTTCAAGAGCCGTTCCAGCTGCCATGCCCGGCAGCACATCAGGCCCCCGACAGGTTTTTCTGCAACACATTGAAATGTGTAACACCGGTGTGACCACTGATCATCACATATGTAAATGTTCATGTATACACTACTGGTCAACCTTGCTTCACAGCGCTAGGTGTAGAAATGGCTGCAACTGAGCAGGCTGAGGGTGATGATACACATTAATCCTAAAAATAAGGGTTTACTTACTTGCTCTACCATGTGCTACACCAGAAATCATCAGCTTTGGTTTCAAAGCACTTGCGCAGCTACACAGGGCTTCAGTTTCCCAACGAGCATCACCACACTGAAGCAATACTAAATACTGTGATGACTGCCCGAGCCTACAGTGTATAATCAGAGGAGCGTCCAAGGGAGAAGGTCATCTTTCCATTTAGCAACCCTCAAGTTGAACAGAAGACTCCTACTGCCTTCTGGGGAGGGTCAGATCTACCCATGCTACAAAATAAAGTGAGTGCCAGTAATGAGTATTTATTTTGCCTTTTCCTTCAACTGAAGGAAACTAAGGTACCACTGATCAGGGCCTAAAGCCAAGTAAGAATCTATGTGGAGTTGCTCTGAAAGTCATTATAGAAATTCTGTAGAATTTCTGTACAATGTGTTTCTTCCTTCTTTTATGCAAAAGTACCACTCAGAAGTTTGAATGTGGTAGTCTAAATTTCTAAGAAGTACTTCACTTCCCAATTGGGACAGCCAAAAAGAAAACTTGAGATGCTGGGCTCTGATTTGTTCAGGCACTGCAAGTAAATTTTAATCGTGCGCATTTATAAAAGAGTCTCCACACAGTGGATCTCATGACATTTCATTCATATTCAAATTTCAAACCAACTTTCCTTACTGCCTCCCCTGACAAGCCCTCCCCGTTCCTCATTTCATTCACCAGCAGCCTCCTCCCTTTTCCTCTGAGCTGTTACAAAAGAGATATTCCTGGCCCAAGTTACAACGCACATTTCTGATCATTATTACCTTGGATCAGATTCAGACCAGTAAAAAAATACCCATTTTTATTCCCCTGTTCTCTGTGTAACTCAATATATATTGCCTAGCAATCCTAAAGAGTGCAAAGCACAAGAATACAGATAACATTCAGTTTCCAATATTTTATTTCTGTTAAAGCATATATTCCATACCAAGAGAACACGTTCTGCCAAGGTTTCCGACATGTACGGCATAACAAAATATGAGTGAATTAAAATCTTTGCTTCAAAACACAAGATCTCTAAAAAGAGATTCAGCAGGAAGTACATTTCAGACACAAATGGTTTCAAATGGGTACATTTTGACATACAGAAAAAAAACACTTAACAGCACTAAATGACCCAAGTCAAGAAAACATCACCTTCCAAGCTGGAATTGCCATCTCTCTTCCGACACCCACGAACCTCACTACTTGAGAGGTCTACGTGGTCATCACCACGAGAAATGTTGAGAGAAATGTACCAGCAGGTGAACAGTTCAGCTTCCCACTGTTCAACGACAGTTCAACATTTCCACTGTTACACAGTTCTCCCTGCTAACACAGACACAGAATCACATCTTATTTAGTCATTAAAAGATCTGCAGCGACGGGGTTTGTGTACGTGTGAGCTTCAAGTTTAGGCCTGAAGTTTTGCTTTAGTTGGCTGGGGGGCTCCCCTCTGCATTTTTGTTTATTTATTTATTTTCTGATGGAAGGAGAAGGGACAACTAACTTTTCAGAAGAGGAATGCAGCAGCTGACTTGGTGATACAGTTCCTTCCCCTTAATGTATTCTTACTCAACTTCCATGAAATGTTTTTTGGAGAATCTGTTCTCTCCTTAACCTGCAAGCCCTGATCCTTTTTCTTCTTTAACCATTTCCTTCTCTACTACCTATCTGCAGTATTTAACAAATGAAAAAAAAAAAAAAATCCTTTGTCTCTTTTGCAATGAAACATCACCACTTTGGTTTTGTTCCTGATCAAATATGAAACTGAAACAGGCTTTAAGTAGCAGGATCAAGTACTACTCTGATAAAAAAAATTATTCTAACGTCTACTTAACTGGTAACACGAGTGAGATTTACAAGAGTGAAGATGCAATGGACTAATAATGCATTAGTTCAGTCCCTCTTTTAAGATAATTAACATTATGGATATGTTCTTTGTAGTTAGTTATGTACCAAATTTGAACCACACTCCATGACAGACTGATCAATGAAGATTATCCTGCATGGAATAACCTGCTCTTCATTCTCAGTGTCCCTTACACCCCCAAAGCGGGGCTAATCCTTATCTGCAAGTTGTCAGAAGGCCGCGTACAAATACCCCTTTAATTGTCTTCAACAGAAAATATAAGGTCTAATAACCAAACTCAACAGCACACTAAGGGTCAAGAAAAGCAAATATTTTGACAATTACAACTTGGAAAAGAAACTATCAGATTTAAAGAACAAAAAAAAAATCCATTCTCCTGGGCAGCCAAGAAGCCCCTTCTTCCTGGAGTGCTCAACTTCTAAGATTTCTTGCTCAGCTGCTGACTATTTCGGACTCGGTATAAAAAACAAAACACCTCAGTTACTATTCCATATCAGCCCTCATGAAGTACACCACCATGACCAAAGAGTAGCGCTCTCAAAATTACGCATGCTTTGTTGTATTCATTAAAACTGCTGTATAGTAGTTAAATCTTTACTGGGGAGCATTACTATGAACCACAGGCAAAAGCAGACACATGGAGGCACAAAACAAACCCTATGGCAATGTCTTGTTTCAAATAATCATCTTTTCCTCTTGCCACAGACAAGACAGAGACTCCTTTTAAGTCACTCAACTTGAAATTTTGAAAGAAAACCTATTACTTTTCATTTCAGTGAAGTTCTTATGCAAGTTTCTGAACTAACGATTTTATTTCGAAGTATATCTGACATGCATCTCAAGTTCAAATTAAATAAATCTTGTAACAATAATACAACTGGACTTATGGTGCCAGAATTGTGGGGTTGAGGTGCAAGTTGTAACACGGTCTTCAACAACTGCAGAAATAATGGAATATTCAAGTGACACGTGGCCATAAAAAATGGACTGAACTCACATAGCTGAACAAGACCCTTCTTGAGAAGCAAAAGATAGAAAGCCAAAACTGATGTTTCTGCCATGACAGATTTGGGGGTAGAAGTACAAGTGGAAAGGGTTGAACTGATGTCACACATCGAATCTTGCGGTCTCAAAAGAGAATGTCTTCTGTACATAGGGTATCTCTAAAGCAGACTGAATCATACTTTCAGTAATTCCAACAAGACCACTCAGGCCAAGAGGACCACCATTTCCTGAGTGGCAGCACTTGTGCAAATCCTAAAACAACTTGTCATCTACTCAAATGCTCATCCGTGGTACAGACACTGAGCAATAAAACACCCTGAGCAGCCCACGTAACTCCTTAGCAAAACGCTTGCCATCTCAAACACGTCTTTAGAGCCTTTACGCTCAAATTACTCCCTGGCACAGGACATTAAGTGCTAGAGCTGATTTATGAGTGATATGGATTACATTTGTTATAGAAATATAAGAAATACAGCAACTCAAGTGCTATCACAGACGTACTGTTTTTCCTCCCCTCTTGGGACCACACATGCTCTGCTGGTCTGTAAGCGGAGTCTGGTGCGATGGGTTACAAGGGCCTCCGGTCCCACCAGCCCACGCGGTACGGGCACGTGTCCCAGCGCTCGTCACAGATCAACACGACCCACCGATGGGCACTCCAACTCTGTGCAACCTCAAAACAGAAGCAGTATGACATAAAACCGTGAACTGAAAATCAAGTGCAAACGGAGAGATTTACAGCACCTTTTCAATTCACTTCACATGTTATTGTACTACAACGGTTGCATTGTCTTTATTACACCACAGTGTGACCACCCAGCTGTAAAAGCACGAGATTTACAACTACCACATATTATGCACAGCACTACTGTACATTGTTTGGTGTTCTGAAGCGGGGCAGAGGAGAGAGATGTTGAAAATCAAAATATCTCCCAGGCCCATCCTCTGAAGGATTAAAAAAACCAGCTATTTACTTCATTTTAATTCCATGAAAACTGGAAGTCATAACTTTTGACCTTTGCTTAGACAAAGGCCATTTGCAGTAAGACTTGACTCGGGTCAAAGCAAATGCCTTTATTTATTTTAAATATTTCTACAAAGTATCAAGCAATTCTGTCTCTCGTGAAAAAATAAATTTCTCTGTACATTTTGTAGTTTGAATAATACACAAGGGCAGTTGCATTTTGCAGCATACTGAACTGAAGAATAAACCCAAATGAGACACTGTTACTGACACTGGGGAGAGCTGGAAACAGCAAAACAAGCAAGAAAATAATGAGTTCACCAAAGCACTAGGCTATGGGGGGAGAAGAGGATGATTAAAGCAAAGAAAAAAAAAAAAACAAGGCGCAGCCAGAACACAATCAGCTGGTGCCCAGGGAGTAGGAAGGACTTGGGCTCCACAGTATCAGGATCAGCTGCATAATCCCTGCTGCCTGAGAAGTTATACAATGTCCACCCCTCTTCTCATTAGGGAAACAAATAAGCAACCAATAAATCCTTTCAGTGCACAGTACCAAATAAATCAACTACCACGTTAAATACTACTGAAGACAGGGGCCTCTGTAGTTTCAGATACTACTTTTTAGCTTACTTGAGCATAAACCATTAAATTCCATGTTACTCCTTACTAAAGATATCTTATTTTCCCTAAAAACATGTCCTAATGCCACTGTCAGGCCACCATAATTTACCACTGGCTTTTCAAGCCCTACTCTTGCAAGACACGTTCGTGCTGCAGGAAGCCGTACACAAGGCTAGGCTGCATGGAACAAGACCTGCCCTGTCATCACAGAACTACGTGAATTCTGCGCCTATTGTGCCATTTGCTCTGGAACCAAGCTTCTGCAAAATCCCAAGCATTACCACACTTGTTGTACCATGGGTGGAGATTGTGCAGATACTTACAGCACAAGCAGCAAAATATTCATCACAGGGATGAAACAGCTGAAGAGGAAGCACACTTAGCCAAAAAATGACCAGAGTAGAGGTTTTCCGGAGTGACTGTGTGTTGTACAGACCTGTATGCTGTGGCACCGCACACAGGATGAAAGAGAGGTTTGCCTCAAGCGTGAAAGACCCTGAATATGCTGCATGCTGATTAAAAGGCTGTAGACTTTTAGCTTGCCAGCCCCGAATCAATCAAGATAATTCTGGCCTAAGTACTGTTCTCTCGTTAAGGACTGGGACCAAAATAATATAAGTTTTATCTCCCCTTCCAAAACCTGCATTTCTCTATGATCATCTCTCTTCTCCTCTCAGGCTTGTCCATTTGGTTCTTCCTACTTGTGGGTCAGAAGGTTTCCCTCTTACCACTGTGATTTGGGCTCACAGCCCAACACTGCTGCATTGCAGAGTCAGCAAAGACATGATGCAGTGATATTCTTGAACTTCTTTGGATATGAGAATAGGTGTCATTGCTGCCAAACCCTGAGAGCCATCCAGAGACCCCAGAGCACTTCAGAAAAAATAAAAACCCACAACAAAGATGCTGAGGAGGTTGTCTCAGCCATTTCACATCCTGTTGTTTATTTCTAGTTCATGCCCTAATATTGCAGAATTCTCTGACTGTGCAAAGAGGGCACAATCATTTCCTAGTCTGCTCATCACTACAACCCCAAGCAACAGCCTCTGTTCAGCAAGGATGACTACCACCAAGAATCACAGCCATCAGGAAAACAGTAGAAATACTATTCAAGCTCGTTCAGATGAGCAGATATGGGCAGACTCTTCAGGAGACACAGGATGACACATGAAAGGAAGAAGGACTGCCAGCATGCCCACTGCCCAGAGACTATGCTGACTACAGAGAACACCCCACTTCCAGCCAAACCGTCTCCACATTCACTCCACTTTCACCTCATCACCAAGTAAGGAGATACGGAAGTTAAGCTAAGGCCTCTCTAAACATATGGCTGTCGACTACAAGCCATGCCTGTAAATCTTCCTCGCTGCACTTCCAGAACACAAGTCAACTTAAACTTGTTTGCTCGAGGTGAGTCACAATGGTGTACTATGGCGGTCTGTTTGGCTGGACCGCCCTTATTTTGTTTAGTGAGTCCTCAGGGGAAGGCTCTCCCTCCCTTCCCTCCAACCTGCTCTCCCGATGGCTCGCTGCACTGCTCACAGCACCCAAAAGGCTCGGTCCCATTCCTGGGAGTGCTCTGAAAGGTGCTCGTGCTCGGCACCTGACCTTGTGCAGCAGCCCCGATTAGGAGCTGGAGAAGATGGGGACTGGTGCTTACAGGAGGTAGCTCAGCAGCTCCTTCTCTAACCCAACAGCCTGTACATCAAAGCTGAGCGCATCTACCAAAATAATTCCATTGCAAGGTAACTAGTAGTCTCCAAATTCTCTTCCCTCTCGAAGCGTCTCCTAACTGCATGTAACGGACACAGCAGCAAAAAGCATGCCACCTCTCTGCCACACAACTCTCTTGTTGTTGCTGCTACACCTGGTGCAGACTGTCCTGACTGCCTACAGTTTCAGAGGCAGTGACCATGCCTTGGTGACATTTCAGCAACAACCAGCACCGTAGCAGGGTGTAGCTCACTTAGAACTCGGCTTTTTCTTCATATAGTGGATTGCTGCAGTTGGCAACAATCCAATCCTTAAAGCCCCTTATCATGAATACACTACAAAGCAGCATAGCTTTACTTGTAACATCTTGGCTGTGAATTAAATAAGCCACTTACCTTCCCTAATGCTTCCACAACAACTTGGAATTTTGGTTAAAGACCTGTTCTGCACCCGCTGCCCCTTGCACCAACAGGACCTGCAGTCCCCTCGCTCCCCTGCTGGCAAACATCTCAGGCACTTCCCACTTCCAGGACTCAGGTCCACTCGTGAAGAGCAAAGCAGCTCCAGCCCCACTCTTAAAACAGTTCTGTGCACTAACACTAATGCCACTGGAATAGCTAGTGCCATCTGAAGCATGATAAAATGTGGACAAAAACAGGAAGATCTGATAAGCTCTGTCCTCCCTTGCTCCTCTTCCTTTTTTTTTTTTTTTGGCTGCTAAGGAATGAGAAGAAGGAGAAAAGCCCGGAGCAGTAGTGCTCTAGGACTCCCAACGCTCAAAAGCTGACACGCTTCATAAATTCACTTACGAGACAAATACCTGAACATGAAAAAACAACTCAGTCGAAAATCTCACAGCTAAGCTTTCGGTATTCTTGTGTTACCCACTTTCTAACCCACAGGAAAACAGTTTGCATGAAAATATGCAGCTTACTAATAAGTGTACACATCTGAAAGACCATTAACTTAAATGACTCACTTTTTAGGTGTCAAGGGTTGTTCTGTAGTTGATAATTTCTGACTCAACAGCTCTATGCAAGTACAATCTTGGTTGCCATTCCCTTAGATGCTGGCTTTGAGTACATGCAGAATGTCATTACTTCTTCCCAGCACTATATGGCCATCTTCAGCATCTGTCTTGATTCTGGAGCTAGGTACTCTAGGCTAGATGAGATGATGCATTCCCTGTCTGGTTTAGTTTATGAGCTGGTTCTTTACACTCAGTAACCCACTATCAGCCATTAAATCCCAGAACTTTTCAACTACCATTTTTAAATGAACAATGAGCAGAAAACGAATTTAAACTCACCACAAAGCCCCTCCTAAGCCACTGGTGTCATTGCTTTTTAAATATAAGGTTAATTTGTCTTTAGACTTTACAAATATAGTCAAGACCTGTTCTGTGTCCTAAAAAGGTTCCCAAGTCAATTAAAAATCTCCTTCTGTGAAGAGGACAGAGAGAAAGGAGCAAACTGGAGGAGAGAAAAAAAATGCAGTCATTGTGAGCACAGCCATGATCAATTACATGGAAGGAAGATAGAATTGAGATGGCAAGTTATGTATCCAGAAGAATAAAAGGAGAAACATCTGGAAGACATGAAGGAGAAGACAGACTACAAGTTTGAGGATGCACAGGTCCAGAAAACTCATCTACTTAAATCATTAGAAGCTTCAACACACATGCTCAATTCTAATTATTCTTGCTTTATAACCCTAAAGTTTAGCATAGAAAGAGGTCCCCATAAATAAAGCAGCACTAGCATAAAGCAATAAAGGAGAGATTAAAAAAATGTTGTTTTTTTCCCTTTTAAACCACTGAAAGGCTTTTGGCAGCTTTTTCAGTAGAATACTCTAGGAAATCCCAAATCTTACTCTGTTTGGCCTAAGAACATCACAAACATGCATGTACTATTTCCAAAACTTGTCAAGCCTCAACCATTACTCCCCTGCCCAGCAAAATAAACAAACAAAACTAATAGAATCATAGAAACACGAGGTTGGAAAGGACCTACAAGATCATCTAGTCCAACTGCCCTCCTGTCACCTATACTACGCAATAAGCTACTGAATTGTATCTCGTGGCACCTTGTCCAGGTGCTTCTTGAACACCACGAAGTACGATGACTCCACCACCCCCCTGGGCAGGCCGTTGCAGCGCCTGACCACTCTTTGAGAGAAAAAGTTTTTCCCGATATCTAATCTAAATCTCCCCAGGTACAACTTGTGGCCATTTCCTCAAGTCCTGTAATTAGTTATCTGGGAGAAAAGGCTGACCCCCTCCTCATCACAACCTCCCTTTAGGAAGTTGTAGAGTGCTCCCCTGAGCCTCCTCTTCTCCAGACTAACCAACCCCAGCTCCCTCAGCCGCTCCTCACAAGACTTGTGCTCCAGATCCCTCACCAGTTTTGTTGCCCTTCTCTGGCCATGCTCTAGGGCCTCGATGTCTTTCATTCTTACATTACGATGATTTAAGTAACCCAAAGAAACAAAATCAGGACTTATCTATCTAGTATAAAAGTGAACTTCTTGAACTTACTGATCATCCAACCTATGGGCAAAAGGGAGTCGATCCAAATGCTTTTTGTCTGTAACTATTATACTGATAATTTACTTGTCTGTGTATATGCTCTGAAATAAATCTAAGGGCAAAAGAGTTCAGTTTTAGAAAAAAATGATTATTTGTAATGTCAATGCTATCCCACAGTTGGATAAACACAAACGATCAGAAACAATTCAGAACAAAAAGAACCTAATGCTCACTGTATTTTCACTTTGCTGTCTAGTGATAATTAACAAAATGTCCATATAGAAAAGGTGGGGTTGGGAGTGGTAAAGAGCATTAGGCAGGGGCTCAGCCCGTCACCCTCATGCTGTTGTCTGTGGTTTCTCCCCTCCTCTGAAGCATTTCCAGGAGGAGACAAAAGAAATATCTCCACAGCCATCTTGTTCCAACCAATATTTTGGCATTAATCTAGTCCATTTGCCTTAAAACTGAAGCCCAACATACTGTATCACCAACAGACCTCTAGGAAGTCCACAGAAGTTTTGAAAAAAAATATATTTATTTTAAGGGCAGATCAAGAAGGCCATACAATTGAGATTATGACAAAAACAGACCAAATAATAATAATAATAATAATTAAAAAAAAAAAAAAAAACAGCAGGAGAGGCAAATGAACTCCCTGACAAACCAAGACACAAGCACACAAATACACTCTCTCCCTTGCTTGATCCCTCTATCGTGGGCTGAGCTTTTTGAAAGAGCAGAATATCCGAACAAAACAAAAAAGGGAAGTAAAAAATGCTTTTGTTTTATTTCAGGCACTCCCAGCACCAGCAGTAGTACACACGGCAGACTTGAGGGGCACATGCCACAAGAAAAACACTAACTGTAAGGCAGAGGCGGAGTTCTCTTCCTCTTGGCAAGCTGACACGGTCCCTTTTGCCCTGCCTGTCCAGACATGCCGGCACACCACTGGGAAGCAGCTGAACAGCTTAAAATAATTTTGATGTAGCAGAGTGCATGTCCAGACAGCACCTGCTCCTCTATCAGAGAGAATAGTTACTCTACAATCCCGCAAGATGTGCCCAGGAAGGACTGGGAAGAAGGGAACAAGGGGCAGAACATCACTGACCAGTGAGATGAACAAAGGAAACAAGAGCAGGAGCAATAACTCGGGCTGACTGAGGAGCATCAGAGGTATAAAACAAACATCCCCTTCCCAAATTCCAAAGCATTTTCCTCTGATGAAATAGCAGGAGGCAAAAGCTCTGCGCAAGTCCAAATGGGGCCAACTACTACTATTTTCTAGAGTGAAATGGGGTGGAAAAAAAAAAAAAAAAAAAAAAAAAGAATATTGCATGAAATTGCAACACCGTTTTCTTTGGCTCTCAGGGCACTGGCGCAGTCTCTGTAAACAGCCTTCCAAGAGCTGCTACTGCACAAATGGCACAGCTCTTCTCCCACTGCCAGCTCCCTGCCTTGGTGACAACACAATGAACAGAGTGGAAGAGAAACGCTTTGTTTCAATACTAAGGGGACCTCATACTCCACAATTGTCTGTCGTGCTTAAGTTTCCAAATGCTAACAAATACCCGGAGTCCTTGCCTGCCATGTAGCAACTTAGGAAACGTCAACCTTTTTGAGACAAAGTTGTAGGTGACTACAATATTATTGCTTAGACAAGCTGTTTTAACTTACATTTTACAGTCTTCTTTCTTGAAGACATTTTTATTTGCTATCTCATCCACATCATTAAATTGTTTGAGACAAACCTGGTCTCCTAACATAGGTCTGCTCATTGACTACTCAGGCTGGTGTGCCCTGCTCAGCATCATTAAACTGCCATCTTCAGCTCAGCAGCTTCTCTTTCATCACATGAAAGGCACACCAGGTCAATAAGCTAATGCAAACAATAAACTAGCAGAAGACAATAACTCATGCAGTACACTGACTTACCTGGATGAATGCACAGGAAAAATAAATCACAGAATATCCCGAGTTGGAAGGGACCCATAAGGATCATCAATTCCAACTCAAATAAGTGGTAACTGGATGCAAACTGATAAAGTTATCTGTGTTTCTTGGTTAACAAGGCACCTTCTAGTATCCTCCATTTTAGCACAGCCAAGTTCAGGGCTGAGGGTGAGGAACCAGAGCCGAAAGAAGGGGTCAGCCGGCATCAAGCGCCAACTCCAACAGGACAACCAAGGTGGGTGACGCGACCCTGGGTACAACAGGAGGCATCCCCAAGGGGGGCCTGAGGGAACTCAGAGCAGGCAAGAAATGTTACCCTGAGCTCCACAGCACTAGCAGGCTGCTCAGACACCTGCAGGTGTCTTTTACGCCTTTAAAAGGTGTCTTTTACAGGATGTCCAGCTGAAGAGGGCATGTAAAACACAAATAACGACTACCTCTCACTTAAATGTGTGTAGGTGTGGGGGGTATTGCTTTGTGGTTTTTTTTTATTATTATTTTTTTATGATTTTTTTTTAAATCATTGAAAGGAAGGTTTATTATCAAAGGCCAAAACAAAGTTCAAAAGAGGCTGGGGTAGCTTCTCTGTGTGCAGACTGTACCTGTACAGCACAGGGCTCTCAAACATGTTGGAGAGCGCTACTGCGAGCCACGGAAGGTAAGCAAACTCACCGTCAGTCTGGGAATAAGACGCTTCGGAGAGTGACGATCAACCAGGGAACAGATCACTCACCACACAAGGCTTCTCCCTAGCACAGAGTCACTAAGTGCGCTACATCTTGAAAAAGACGCTTGGATTCCACTAAAAGGTGTTGGAGGCAGCAATGTCTTACTGATTATGTGGAAAGGTTTCTTGCTATGAAAACTATTACAATGATCCCAAAGCCACTGAAGCGCCAGATCCTTCCTAAGCCAGTTTTAATCTAAGAAATGACAATACACAGAATGAAAAGATGTCATACATTTCAGTGATACTGCTCCAATTCACGTTTTTCCTCCTTCTCTGGAACTGAACGTGTTCTTGGTCCCTACCCATCTCCCTTTTCCATGTCATTTTATTGAAAAACACGTAACTTAAGCTGAGCTAATTATTCTTCAAGATGCAGACCTAAGACTTGGAGATGTAGATCAAGACCTTGCACAACAAACAGCAGAAAATAAGAATAAGCTATTAAGTGGGATATATTTTGAGACAACATTCTATTTTTAGCATGAGTCAGCAGCCAACCCTGAAATTTAGCCATCTTCTTCTTCCCAGCCCTGCTTAAAATACCGTTACATTTTGGGAATCCTGTCTCAGGAAGATTCATTACAAACAGTATAGAGAAGAATGAGAATCTTACTGACATCAGAATACTTGAGCATAGAAATAAAAAAAAGCAAGGGAAGATGAGACAACCAGGATGTCTCTGTAAGAGACAGAATGAAGTGGCATTAACACAACACACAAAATCACGTACAGATGTATCCTGCCATAGACTTCCAGTTTGTAAATAGAAGAGGGAGACACTGAAAATGGAAAGCAGGAAGGATAAATCAGAATAAACATATGTAATGAAACTCACTACAACTTTTGCAGAGTTTGCTATCATTAGGGAAAAGCATTACTCTTTTACTGGACACAACGAACGCTGCCATACCTCCACTCAACAGCTTTAAAAACAACTATAAATCCTCATGTGCTGAGGAGACAGGTTGCTTAGGCAGCAGCTTCTCCTGTGGACAAACAATTTCATTTATCAGCCACAAAAGCTGTCCTTCCTCAATCCTGTGAACCACTTGCTAGTGGCCCTGTCAGACTAACAGCATACCATACTGTATGATTTCCTTGACGTGCAAAGCCTGGAAAAGTTTGTTTCTGAGCACTAAAGCAATGCTGTTCTTCTCTATTGACACTGTTCAGTCTGTCTAAGCTTTATTCTGACAGTACTTGATGAGAGAGTTGGAGGGAAACAGTAAACTGCATTTTTAACCAAGTGCTCAGAGTTACAGTCAACTGAAAGACATGAAAAGAGGATCATACAGTCCTAGCATTTGCTTGCCACTCTGCATTTTTGTTCAGTTCCTACAAAAATACTTAATTGTAAATAACCAAAGAAATGGAAAGGGCATCATGAGAAGGGATTTATTCTACCGTTTTTACTTTTGATGGCTAGAGTTTACTTGTTAACTAGCAAACTGGTCGTGGCCATGTCAATAGTCATTAACACAAGAGAAAGAACAAAAAGGACAATTTTACAAAATTCTTCGGGCTATCTGCACACAAACCCCTCTTGCCCAGTACATGTAAATGGTAGCAATACTTGTATCAGTGGGAAATTAACAGACAAAGAATAAAGGTCTTTCTCAGGCCTCCATTTTCTCTTCACATAGATCAGGAAAAAAAAAGCTATTTGTCTACAGAAAGTGCTGGAGATTAGTTTTCATATATGAACATGGAAATGCTGCTGTGCACCGTGTTTTTTTATCTTCCAAGCTACCCATAAAACCCGAGCAATACAGATCTTCTAGAAACCTGGGTTATTCAGAGACTGACTTGGCCAAATGCAATTGAATGCTTCAACAAGCAAGTCTGAATTCTGACCAATGTTCCTATTCTTATTTTTGAAGTTAATACTCAACTTTCAGTCAAGTCCAAGAGTTCCTGACTGAGCCTCTGCCTCCTTACTGATTAACTACATGCTCATCCCTTAGAGTGTAAACCCTGAGCAAAGTAAAAAGGTCAAAGGACACATGGTTTATAGTTAATTTGCTTAAATTCTCAAAAGCAACCTCCTTCCCCCTCAATAGAGGGAAGAGCCCTTATGCTGTGCTAGCTTACAGTGAGGCTTGCTTTAGCCAGGGCTGGGATAACAGACACCATCAGAGCCACTTGCTCGCTCCCACCGTCAAGACAGAGCTTTCTGAAGAGCAGCCGCAGCACAAGGCTAACCGAAGATCAGTCATAGGTCCCACGGTGACACACAGTTACAGTACAACATCTGGTATTCCGAAGCCCATCAAATAACAAAGTGTCTTGCTACACTTTGTTTTAAATGATAGTCAAGTATGAAAAAACAAGTGGCCCATACACACACACACACCGAACTGCCAAAGACCTTTGCAGGCCACCTGAAAGATCCCCATCTTCATCTGCTACTTAAAACAAAGAAAAAATTTTCCTCACACCCACCACCACCATTACTTCTCACTAGCTCTAAAGAGCGGGGCCAGCAGTCCCTAAGAGCTCAGCTACGATACCCCAGCAAACGTTGAGGGAAAATCTTGCCCCATTGCTGATGCCAGAATAAACCCTTCACCACATTCCTGATACCCAGAGATACTGCAGTGATCCTCAGAACAACGGAGCAAAATCAATTTTAGATTAAAAGAGAAAACAGGACTCCTAAAAAAATAGTGGGCATTGTCCAAAATGCCTGACAAACCAAGACAGAACATTATCTCTAAGTGCATTTTTGGAGGCAGCAAGAAGTTCACTGTACCTTTTTAAACACACTTTTAAGGACTTTATAAAGGCCACCTGTGAAAGAAAAATAAGAATATAAGAACTGCCTACATCCCTCTCTCTCTTCACACACACACACACAGTGTCAAACTGGAGCAGAATCTGGTGCCACTTAGCACTACTATGCACAGAAACAGTTGTGCAGACACTATTGCAATAAAGCTCCTAAAAGCAACATCCCCTCTCTTATAGACTACAGAGAAAGGGATACTTTCTGGTTTGGGACACAACATCGGGCCCTGTACCATAACAGTTTCACAGGCAGGTTAACTTCTGCAGTAACCTAACATGGAGCTACTGGGAAATGAACCCAAGGCGAAAAAAATGTGTCCATCAACAGGGACCTTGAACTGTCTGAGGCACTGGAATTTCCCCTCCTTTCTACTCAAAGGCAGCATTCAGAGCAGACTGCTACAAAAAGGCAGACCACAAGCAGGTCTCCACGTAAGGATATCCACTTCTCCACCACAATCCTCATCATGAAGCAAGGGGACAGACCTGATCTGAAATCCTCTCAACGTGAACAGCTACTAAAGATATTACCACTTATTTTTTTAAAACAATTGAGATAAGCTCGTTCTTGTGTGTTGTGCTCTTACTAGCTTTTATCTTTTTCACTTGAAATGTTTGTCCTTATAGAAACCCACAGGCTATAGGTTCAGCCTCATTCCTCCACTTTCCTAGGCAATGATGTAAGAGAGCAGGGGCAGGAAAGACGATGACAGCTTTCATCTTTCAAATTGGTTCTGCCTGTGCCAGAGGAAGCTACGGCTTCATCTTGGTATGTTGTATGCTGAATCCAAGCTACAAGAGAAACATCAACTATTGTGATGAAATGCTGTCCAGATCTCATTTTAAAAGGAAAAACAATTTAAAGACAAACACAGTTTGATTTATTGACTGATTCCAAGGATGTGATTTGTAAATACATACACCTCTTCTGCTTCCATTAAAAAAAATCAGATCATTGTGTGCATTTGACGCACATACATATACACGTGTTTCACTGAAATAAAATTGGGTTATAGCTGTAGGTGGTTTAACTGACCACTAGGCTCTGCCAATTCACACCAAGAGCCTAGGCAAAAGAACAAGGAAATCCAGTTCTAATACAAGCATATCCAGACTTCTTTCTCCTTAAGCATGGAGATATCGCCAGTGAAATTGCAAAGGATTTCCCACAGTCAGCAAGGAAATAGTTTTCTTTTCTAACCCTGATCCAACACTGCTAGAAACATGGTTACATTCCTGGTACAAAACTGAAAGCAAAATATTTCTGTCTCCAAAAGTTACTATGGTCAGAGTAAAAAGCATTGCTGCTCTACTTTTCTACTCTGTAACACTGAAAAGCAAGGGAAGAGACTCCCGGGTTACCTCATGACCCACTGAAAACCTAAATTAAACATTCTTCACTAGCTTATCCTCCTTCACCACTCACAGCTGTGAAAAGAAACGTTTTCAAACCTAATTAACAAGCAAATCAGCATCCTCTTAGATCATATCCACTTGGTTTTTACGTTTCTATTGTAGCTCAATGCAGAACTACTGACTCAAGTACACGCATTTAAACTGTGATACATTACCTAAACTATTTATATGCCTATTTCATATCACTGTTTATAAAGACTGTTTACTTTTGTCTGTTCAAAGATGCATCCTTGCTTCTGCAAACCCACAGAAACTCGTCAACAAAATGAATTTCACTTCTCGGTTACTTTCTCAGATGGGAAATCAGTGGTAACAAGACCATTGCCAGCTCTGACCATACCCTTCTAAATCTCCTAAGTGCCACAGCCCAACTCCTAGCATTTTGCCATGAGAATATACCAAATCTGTTTTAGCTCTCAGGGTTGCGGGGAAAACTTGCAGGCTGCATGCTCAAGGCTCAAAAGACAAAAAGGAAAGTACCTTATTCCACGTTTGTGATGCTTTAAAAGCCACTGCTTAAGCAAATCTCACAACTTAGGGTCTGCACCGTGACGTACCAACTCTTAGGTTAGCAGCCCAGAGAACATCAAAAGGCTAAGCTTTTACATTAAGAAATGCACTCCATTTCCTTTGTTTGTCATTCTATCATGCGGTACATTCTATACTGCATGCACTCATGCAAATACAAAGCAGGGCCTTGATCTCGTCCCCGGCTCTCTAATGAAGACCTGAGGACCTCCATAAAATGCCATTAAAAATAAATAACTCCTGGCAAGAACACAGTTGCAGAGAGGAGGCCTAAGACCACGAGCGGCACTCTGAACGGTACGGAGGTGAGTCTATCAGCCTGCAGTGAAAGCCATCTTCCTTCCTGTTCCCACGTTGGAACACTAAAGCCCACCCTCTCCCATTCCATCAAGTTTCAACAGCTTTTGGCAGAAAAACAAACAGGGGAAGAAGAAAGGTCTTATAAGATTATTCCACTGTCAGAACAGTGAGGCCCTGGTTCAACAGTAAGACAACTTGAACAGATAACCGGGCTTACAGTATGCAGCCTGAGGGACCTGAAAATTCCCAGCTCCTTATTCCTATTACTCTCCTGGCTATCCTCAGATACCGCTTTGTTTCATTTCTGTAGAAAATAAGGGTAACTTCTGAGCATGATTCAGTAATTCCATACAACAATTGCCCTTACCAGTTTTCTGCACTCGGGGTGCAGGAGCAGTGTAGATCAGCATGGGCCCAGAAAGACTCTCTGAATAAAGCCAAAAGCACAAAGAGCTTCCACCAGCGCAGTACAGAAGACCTGCTATGAACAATTCAAACAGCAGTACTGCAAACCAGTCTAAAAAATCTTGGACAGGAACAGAAATGGATTCTGCCAAGCACACTTCTACCTGATTTATCTTAGCTGTACCCCCTTCAGGTATTCTAAACAGTCCTTCTCTATTTTGGCATTTTCCATCATCCAAGCACTTGAAATCTCTTCTTATAAAGTTCTCCTACCAAGACAAGTTGACATTTTGTCTTCTTTTTAATGGGAAAGCACATGCAGTCTCTAGGTCTCTAGGTATGTGGTTTTTTGTTTGTTCGTTGCTGTTGTTCTGTTTGGCTTTTTACTTTTTTTCTTTTTTTCTTTTTTTTTTTTTTTTTTTTTAATACCATGTGTTTTCTGGACATGCTGAGCATTCTCTTAGCCCTGCAAATTTTCTTCCTCTTTCCACAATGTCAACTTATTTAAGTAAGGGATACACTTATGGTGCCAAGTAACCAAGCACAAACTTTAGGAAGCTCCTGCTGTACCAACTCCCTCCCTTTCTAATACAGCTCATCTGTTAGCTTACATTTTGGTTCTTGGAAAGAGCTGAGGGCAGCAAACAACATCTACTTCTCCCAGTGGCATTCAAATTCAGCCCAACTTCTGCAGAAACACACCGCCAGCTACTGCTTTACATGAACCAAACCAACCTGCTTTGAATTATAACAAGATTTGTAACGGCTTCACTGCAAAATAATACATCTGGAAATTTAAGAACATAAAGCATGATTCATGTGCACCCACAGTCCATCTGGCAAAGCAATGTTGGAAGAGATATAACAGCAAGACAATCCAGGTAGAACTACCCAGGGATAAAATGTAAGTTGTACACTCTAATACCCAATGTATTGTGATACCACTGCCTGCAGTGCAAGATGAAGCCAGAAAAACATTTTGCTCAAGAGCTCCTAATTTACCTTCTTACTCCAGTCACTTTCCCAAATGCAAAGAACCCTAAAAAACATCAGAGAATGATGCAGGAATCTCTTCCACTGCTAGAAATGTACCTAAGACTTTACTACATAATTATCAGTGCTGAAGGTTTTGCCTTTATGCATTGGCTAATTTGTCACAGCAGCTTTGAGTTAAGCACTGATGTTAGTAATTCTCACCCTCCTCTGAAACCCTGCACCGCAAAGCTTCAAACAGATGCAAAACAAAAGAGTTGGACTCTTAGATACTTCTAGCATCATATGTAGTTTCTCTACAGCAAGTGAGAAAGAGATGAAATAAGAATATCTGGAAATCCACTTCTTTAACTTGTTTTCAGATTTATTATTGTCTACACACTAAGTTAGCCACCCTGCTCAGAGCTTTTTCCTTGTTGTAAATAATGTTGTAAATAAGTGTTGTAATAAGATGCATGACATTTAAATAACAATATTTGCAGAAGTACAAGAACTATACACGCATGTCTCGTTGCTGTAACTGAGATGCATTCATGTCATACCTTGCTCCTATATTCCGTAATGTTTACCCCAAAATTTAAAGCAATGTGCTTACACAACACTCAGAATTAACCCATCGTTCATTTCTTGTATGCACTTACTCTTTTCCAAGCACAACGGCACACCATTGCTTTCAAAGCATCAGAAAGATCCTTTTTACACGTGCGACAGTAAGTTCTACAATTTGTTCCTACTCTGCGATATGACAAGAACATTTGTAGTGACATGCCTAAGACAGGCAGAAATCCTGCACAGGACATTGATGAAACACCAAAACTAAAAAACAACAACCAAAGCTATCTTCCCTTAAAAGAACCTAAAAGATGATGTCTAGCTCGCAAGGGAGCAATCCAATTTCATCTAAATGCCAAGCTTTTTTTCCCCTCCAAATCTCAATATGGACAGTCCTACTTCCACACTCAACATCGCTCAACGTGTTGGGGAAAAAAAAATAAGAAGGTTCCCTGCTGTTAACAAGACTCCAAGAACACCAGCACAATAAAAAAAAAAAAAAAATGCCAACTCCTACTCAGAACAGAAATCAGGAAATTTTGCCCCAATGTTGTTTGTGGCAGAAAACATGTATGAAACCATCAGTCACAAAAGACTTGAGGAAAAACAACAAACAGAAAACCACATCACCCAGACAACATTAAGCAAATTCCATAGAAAAAGGAGCGAGACCTGTTTTTCCTTCTTGGGAGGCCCTGGACAAAGCTGAGCTTTGCCCCTCTTCTGCAAGCCACGGTGCAGGCCACGAGCCCCATCAGTAGGAGCCCGTTCCCTGATGGAGAGCACCACCTGAGTGAAGGTGCAGCCTCCCCACCAGCTGCCGTCATCAAGTCTGCTTTTCTAGCAGCTTCTAGAGGGAGGCTTCTGATTAACCAGAGCCCTCAGGAAAAGGAAGCACATTGAGCTGGGAGGGAGGCAACGTCCAACAGCCCTCCAGCACCCCTTGGCTAGGTCAAAGACCAAGCAGGTAAGCCCTGCTACTGCAGCTCACGGTTATGTGGTTTAACGCTTTAGATAATCCAGTTGTAGTCCACGTGCACATTAAGGTCATTCGCCCTTCACCCCTCATGTAAAAAATTATTTTTTGTTACACGGCTCTGAAACACAACAGGTTTAAGGAACACTTCTAATCAGAAAATGTTACAGTACTAACCCAACAGTTTTTATACGCTATTTGCCATTCATCCTTCACCTCTAAAGTTCTGATACAGTATAATTCGGATTACAGATCAAGAAAGATATGCAACAACTACATTACAGATCTTCTAGCTTCGCTTAAATCATCGTCACCCTCATCTAACAGGTGGCCCAACTGCAGACAGTCTGCAGGTACTCCATTATCTGCAAGTGTCAAGAAAGGTGGTGTACACACCGAGCTGTAACACCACAGGAGAACAGGGGACACAGCCAACAAGCAAAAGCTTGACGTAGTGCAAAGCAAAACAGAGGGTCTTTGCCAGACACATGCTTGGAAGACCTGGCCACCCAAAGCGTATTCAGTCTCGCAAAGTTTGTGGGGTCATCCCTGCGCTACCACCTGAGCCAAGATGCTGCTCTCAAGCCCACACCAATGACTACAGATAAAGAGAGAAGTGGCTAGCAGAATTTCATGTATAGCACCAGATGCTTTTGCACAGAGTCAAACAAGAACGCAGGAAATGGCAACGCCATCTATATTGTCCGTGGGGCAGCTGATTAAAACAATTATAGGACCCTTATAATTATGCCATGTACTATCCTACTTAACAAGGTGTGAATGGCCAAGCAACAGGATATAAAATGTCAAAACGAAGTCAGCAGTAGTGATACAAGAGTGCTAATGTTTATTTCAAGATGAAAACTGCAAAACAGAGCACAAAGTTAATGAAGTCTCTTCAAGGAGATGTGCCAGTCCTACACGAGTGTGACATGCAAAGGTTTAGTTATGACCAAAGTTGTATTTCCCTCAGAATATATTTTCTGAAAGCAAGTATTTTCTGAAAAAAAAAAAAAAAAAAAAAAAAAATCAGCATTGCCAACAATTCAAAGCAATGAACACTGTAAGTATTTGTCACAAGCCGGACATTTCAAATGCTTTACTACTGCCGTTAGTAACAACCCAAAAAAAAAAAAAAAAAGACAAAAAAAAGAAAAGAGCAAGCTAGTGAAATTAAAAGCTTTATTATAAAACTGTAGAGAAATCAATTTTCTTCCCCACACAGATACATGGAAGCTGTACTATGGACCAATAACAAGTTCAATTTACCATTTCAAAATGCAAATTTTGTTATGGTAACATTGTAAAAAGAGGCTTCCACAGTTCTAATTGTCAGAAAGGTGAGCACTGGGAGGTACATTAAGAACAAGATAGACAGTTTCTCACAGTAAACAGTACTTCCCCCTCCCCCTCGAAAATATGTTTATTTTGGACAAATGATCTAAGACTTCCTTAAAGCAGGAAGTCCTGTAAGTCAGAGGCCACTGCTGAGCCAATATTTCCAGTATTTTGCAATAGGAACTTCAAATCACTTACAAACAGGAACAAAACTGCTAATCAGCATCTGCACATTAGCCCTGCAGGAATTTTACAAGAAACACACTACTGGCTTTTCTTTGCGTAATTCTGCTTAGCGTACCTTCAGAAACCCAGGTAAAACCCCGTGACCCAACCCTACAAAACACTTAACGTCAAAGTATGGGAGGTGAAACACAGCTGGAGTCAAAATTACTCAAGTCTCATGACAGTCCTGAGTATTTCAAACAGTAAGCAGAACATCTAACCCACACTCATCATTTTCTCTGCACAGTAAGCATCCCTGAATTTTTACCCTTGAAGAAAACTAGGAAATAGTTAAAGGCTTGCAGATCTGAAATAAGTTGCTGAAGTCTTCTAATAACATCATGCATCCATGCATCCCGAAGACAGGTTTGCCATGTATGCTATTTCTGACAGTTGTGCTCCAGTAACAGCCAGGCTTTCATACCTACCCAGCAGGCTGTTAGGGTACCTTCTCAGCTGATACAGGCAGCAAGATGAAACAACATAACGCAGCTTCCTAAATCACATTTATTATTTCCAGGCTGAAAATATTAAGTTTTTTTTTATTAGTACCTTCTCACTGCTGTTATCAAAGTAAGAGATGAGAGTGCTTCCTTTCCACAGCAGTGATACAACACAATACTATAGTGTCTGATCTTGATGTGCAAACCTGCAAAAGAGTAAATAGTCTACTAGACAGATGAACTCTCAATTAAACCTTGAGATAGAAATGCTGTAATACATTTTTAAATGCATTCTAAAGATATTAAGTATCACAGCACCACTATGCTGACCTTGCTTCAATTTGAGTTGGGTATGTCATCAGCTTGCTAAGAACTGCAATGTAACAGTAGCCATATAACCCAAACCACACAACACTTTTACTCCACACTTATCAGCTAAAATTGGCAAATGGGAAAAGCAAACAAACAGGTCCAACTTCTGGCCAAGACATAACAAACTATAGAACACCATTCACTGACAGATTCACCATCTGCTCTAGCACCTTAGGTATTTCCGGCATTCTTCTACCCCAAATATTTTACTAGCAACATTATGCAGTATTGCAGAGCTGGCTCTAATGGAACTAAACAGATCCACGCCACAGGAGTGCAGAGATTCCCTCTCCTGATCCAAATCTGCACCCAAAATTAGACTACCAGCAATTCTTTATCACGAACACTGAGCAAAACACTGCATTAACACAGCTGCACATTTCTAGAATGAAAGCCAGGAATTCCACAAAGTATTTGCCTTTACAAACATACCTGTCTGTAGCCTAAAAACATAAGTAAGGAGTTACTTGTCTTATGGCAATTGGCCAATTCAGGTAGCAATAAACCTATTTCATATTTTCTAGTGCTATGAGTCTACCAGAATTACATAGGATATGAAAAACACCACAGAAACACCAGTTCACACAAACTGTACAGCATCTGCACGCAGTCAACCTCAAGGTACCACTGCTTGCTTTACCTGGCATATCACCAAAAAGTGCCACAGATGCCATCACGTTGGCTTTCTGCAGAACAGGCCTAGATGCATAGGAGGCCATGAATGCAGAAACCTCACGTAGCTGTACAGCTGCTCAGGGGCAGCTTAGGTGATGAACCCTCTCCAACCACCACTTTTTGGAAACTGTCATTAGGGAGGTCTGTCGCATGCTTGTAATGGGCGCAGGGACATGCACAGGCACGTGGTGACACAGCTCTGGCAGAGTTTGCAAGTTAGCCGATCATTCCTGTTTAATGCACTGTGCACAATTGACTTCTCCTAAGAGGAAACCTACCATTTTCCATGTAAAAATTAGTCTTCTAGTATGCAGAGACCTTGTCAGAATCAATGACAAATACAATGACAAATAACCAAAACTCAATTAGTTAAAAAAATATAATAATAATAATAATAATAAAAGAACAAACAGGTCCCCAGCAGAATCACTGGGAGTCGTTCTCATTAACCAGAACATTGCACTTGGGCCATTCATGAAACTACAGGTCAAAAGAAACATGTTTAGCTCTCTGCGCTGTTTCTTATCTACATCTGCCTCTCTCTACACTGTCACCCACAACCACAGCAGGAAACCACGGTCCTAATCTTTCAAGGTGAACACCATGCGGGGACTCGGCACCCAAAGCTACCGAGCAGGCTCCAGGCTAACCCCGCCAGCTATGCGGATCTCCCTGAGGGGTGCACAAACGCCACGCTCCGGGGGGCAGACGGCCCCTCAGCACTTCACAACCCCCCGGTACCCACCGCCGGCCGCTGGGGGTTACGACTGTCACACCGCGAGGTGCAGGGGTCAGAGACAGCCTCCAGATAAATACATTACAATAAAACGAGGGGGGAGGCCCGCCGCCCCCCGGCGCAACAAAGGCCGCCGGAGCGGCCCGACGCCGCCGCCGAGCTCCCTTCAGGGCCCCACAGGCCGGGATCCTCCCGGAGACCCCCGCGCGCCTCCCTCAGCCCAGCAGGCATGGAACACGACAATAAAAATGAAATGAAAAGGGGCCGGGGGCTGGGAGCAGGGGGCATAGCCCGCGCAGCGGCAACAATCGGGGGCCGAGGCCACCTGCGCCCCGGCATCCCTGGGGAGCGAGCGGCCGCCACGGCCTGCTGCCGGGCCGAACGAGCCGGCAGGCGGCCGAGGACCCTCGGAGGGGCCGCCGGCGGCGCAACAAAGCGGCGGGGCCCGGGCAGCGGCGGGCACTCACCGGGCGGCGGCGGGGGGCTCCGGGGGGCCCGGCCCTGCCCTCCGGGGCGGGGAGGGAGCAGCGGGCGGCCCCTCCTCTCGTCTCCGCAGCTGCTCTCGCTCACGACGCGGCGCGGGGGGCCGCGGGCCGGGCCCGGAGGGAGGCTCCCCCGCTGAGGCCCAGGCAGGCTCCGGCGGGCGGCACCACTGCAGCGTACTGGGGCCGGGGTCGTCGCGGCCCCATCAAGGCCGGACCGGGCCGAGCGAGGCGGGGCGGAGGGAGCGAGGCCGCTCCCCGTGGCGGCTGGTGGCCATCTTAGTCCTTCTCCTCCTCCGCGGTACCGAGTGCCCCCTCCCCACCCGGCTGCCAGCGCTGCCTCCTCCGTTCCGCCCTCCGCTCCTCCTCCTCCTCCTCCTCCCGGCTGGCTGCGGCCGCTGCCGCTCCCGTGGTTGGGTTTGGCCCGGCCCGGCCGGCCAGCCGAGGGCTTCGGGAATGGTGGGAGGAGGGAGCGACGCCTCACGGAGCAGCCCGCCGCCCCCTCTTCCCTAGGCCGGGCGGCAACGCTCTCTCTCTGGGTTGCAATTGTTCTTTTTTTTTTTCAATGTATTTGTGGGCTATTATCTTGATTTTCAGCAGTTTCGGGGTCCCGTGGAGTCAAGCGGAGAGTTATGTGCCTCCCCCTCCTCAGACAAAAATCCCGCTCCCTCTGACAGACACCCGCCGCCCCCCGTGCCTTTCTCCTTCCTCCTCTCCTCAGGGCTACCCCCGCGCTCCTCTGCCCGTTACCGGCGCCCAGCCCCTGACGCGTACAGGAGAGGTGCCTGCCTCTGCGAGGAGCCTGCATGTCACCTGAAGTGAAGTAAACGGGTAAAAAGACAGAAGTCCACTTTTCTCTGCGGCTGAGGCGCTTTCTTTTAGTCTTTGGTTGTATGTGCACTGAGTGAAGGTCCATTGAGTGTCCCTGCTATGGTACAAAAAAGGGGTTGTACATTTGAGCAGTGCAACAGAGGAAATATTTTATCCATATGATTCAGATGTTTAAACATAGACATAGTTAATCTTTTCCTAATTAAGCCAGAAGTTTGGTTAAATCCGTAGAGCTGGAGGACTCCTTTGTGCCAGCTAGACAAATTGTCCATTTAAAGTTTAACTAGACACCAACTACAGGGTCACCTGGGATCCTGCATCCACTCAGGTACCTCATGGGGAAAGGTAAAGACACGTCCACATATGTGACCACTTAGCATTCTGACTTGCTCGAGTAACTCCTCACTTCCTTCAAGATGTCAGATATTAACAGCCATTCACCTCCTAGCAGTTTACTTTTTCATTTACAAAATCATAGAATCGCCTGAGTTGAAAAGGACCTCAAAGATCATCTAGTTTCAACCCCCCTGCTCTGGGCAGGGTCGCCAACCACTAGAGCAGGCTGCCCAGAGCCACATCCAGCCTGGCCTTGAATGCCTCCAGGGATGATGGGGCATCCACAACCTCTGGGCAACTAGTTCCAGTACCTCACCACTGAGTGAAAATCCTTATCCTAATTTCTAACCTAAATCTCCCCATCTTAGTTTAAAACCATTCCCTCTTGTCCTATCACTATCAACATATGTAAACAGGCGTTCCCCTTTCTGTTTATGCACTCGCTTCAAGTACTGCAAGGCCACAATGAGGTCTCCCCGGAGCCTTCTCCAAGCTAAACAAGCCCAGTTCCCTCAACCTTTCTTCATAGGAGAGGTGCTCCAGCCCTCTGATCATCTTAATGGTCTCATTTTGGAGCCTTCATAGAAGGGATTAAGTAGCAGCTTGGTGAATCTGGCTCCAGGGTTAAAAGCAGCAAGAAATAACATGCCAACCATGACAGACCTCTGCGGTTTATGGGTAAACAATCACAAGGAACGAGGAGAATTGCCTCTTACCTCTGCTATCATGACTTAAGTGGAACTGGGTACTCTGTTATACCTGAGGATTGATTAAACACTATTTACCCCATCTTTTCTAACAAGTAACATAAAAAAATACAATTCCACTTAATGTTTTCGCTCACTGCTGTCCAGTGGAAATAATCCCATTTCTGTCTACATAGAGGAGGTCTATGTTTAAGACTCAAGGATATTTGAGATGAGGCAAGCTGTAATTCAGCTCCTAAGGAGACAAAACCTGCACTCACTGAAGATAAAAGTATTATCCTAAACAAAGGAACCAAACGAAAACCACTTCCCCAACTGATAAACAAAGTAAGCAAAGAGAAATTAATAACCTCCTTGCCTGTACAATTCTACCTTTACTTGGTAAAGGTGTATTTGGACATCCCTAAATGCATTATATTGACAGGAGCAAAATTTAGATCAACTCAGGACACCTGCCTGGGCTAATGATTTGGGTTGGAACAGAAACCACTGGTTCTTTGCAATGCCTGTTTGGGTTTGGCTCAAGCTAACCAACAAACAATAAACACAGAGAGAGAAATTAAGCATAGTATATCAGTAACAGTCCTAGTGGCAGAAACTCTTAGACACTTGTTATTGTTCAGTTCCTGAGAAAAAAAGGGGAGGTGAGGGGGTTATACCATGTATATCATGTTTTGTCCCTGCTAACTAAATGCCTTCTTCTCCCCACTTTTGGGGAACATCTTTTTAACCTGTTCCTCAACCACTTTTCTCTCTATGCAACTGTTCTCTTCAGCCTCCTTTTCCCACATTCTATACAATTAGTAACTGTCACTGCTTTCCTTGAAATATAGGGTTGGCTAATGCCATATGAGAAATGTTACAGAATAGGAATGGAAAATGAGGATCAAAATCTAACACTAAGGTTTTGTTTGCAGGGCATGCATTTTGAGGATACTCCCCATATATGGCATGCATCATATTCACACACAAGGAAAAGTGTCCCTATTTCTAGTTATATTACATCAAACGTCAGACCAATCCAATTCCCCTGCCTCGAGGGAAGGCCAAGCTGAAAGTTGGCAGTGTTGCTACTACAATACTTCCAAGGACAGTATCTCAGTGCATGGAAACAACATGGATGTTCCCTTACAAACCTTAAAAAAATCTCCTTCATTAGTGTGCCATGAAAATCTTTAAGCTAATATGTTATGCATACTGCCAGACCGTTGGGGGGGGGGGGGGGGGGGGGGGGGGGGGGGGGGGGGGGGG